>JAOXYD010093946.1:0-11931 GCA_028565735.1 Pinacopodium congolense | reverse complement strand
CATATGATTCATACCAATATGTTTATTCATACATCAAGAGGATTTTCACATACATCATCTCTTGATAATGTATCTGACATAAAAATACTAAACATGAATGCAATATACATGGTTGAGCCCTTCTAATACTATGGTAAGACTAAGAGAAGACTTACACAAAAACCTATCAAATTATACTCGTGAACCTAATCTTCAATCTTCAAGCTTCAAGTTCATCTCTAATGCTTCTCCTATCATCAAGATGGTCTTCAACCACTTCATAAACTCTAAGCAAGAGCTTCACATCCATGCACCTCAAGTCTCAATTAAACATTTCATAACTTCTTTTCCTCAACCTATCTTAACAATCATATCAAACTTTACAAACACATTAGCAAAAATACTTTTTCATCATTAAAACAAAGGTGGAACCAATCCTTAGTTCAACACACAACACTTTTGAATATCACAAACCTAACTCACATAAGTTTAAAAAGTTCTAAAAAGTGATATTTGTGATAAAACTTTTCCTTTAAGATAAAAAATACCTTGATCCATGAAATTTGAAGTATATTTAAAACTTTCCACGCAAGCTCAAGATAACCAACATAAAAACAATCCAAAATCATTTCTTTTATTTAAAAAACACTCATAAAAGTTTAAATTTATCCATAAATGTATGCGTCATATATTTCAAATATAAAATATGTCTTGGCTAGTGAAAATTTATAGAATTTTGAAAAATTTAGACAATATGTATGCAAGTTAAAGCATTATGGTTATTTAACCTTTAAATGAAACCTACAAAAAAAGTTCAAGCTACCTAATTTAAGATCTTGAAGATCTCAAATTGCTTGAACTTGTTTTATGCCTAAATTAGCCTTGTAAGGGCACTCAAGGGAGGAGGTGAATTGAGTGATTAAAAATTTATTACTAACTTAGTTAAGCCAACTACTTAAACCGATTTCAACTAAATGTAATCACTAAACCAATAGTCAACCTAATATGATATGAAAATAACAATGAGGAAAAAAATCCTCCCACCCAAAAAGCGATAAGTAAAGAGATAAAAATGAAGAAAGACACCAAGGTTTATAGAAGTTCGCCTATCCCAAAGATAGAATATATCTTCTTTCCAACTACACAGTGGAATTTATTTTTTTTCAGAATCAAATCAAAGACAATTACAATCTTCTTCTAAGGTGAAGAGAAATCTTTATAAGACACAATCTTCTTCTAAGGTGAAGAGTAACCTTTACAAGACACAAGCTTCTTGTTGAAGGTGAAGAGTAACCTTTTAAAAAATCTTTATATGGAAAAGAGGAGACTTTACAAAATTAACCAACCAAATAGTTTAAAAAATCCCTATACACGTAACCAAATACACCTAAAAAAATGTTTCACTTAAAATCTCAATTAAAATAAGGGCTCAAATGCTTTCACAAATGATATGAATGATCAGTGACACTCTTGAAAGCTTAAACAAACTTAATATGACAAATTAAATCCATTAGAAAGGTGTAGAATGATTAACAATAAATCCAGACAATTTTGAAAGACATGAATATAGTTGCTTCCAAAAAAATAAATAAGCCTCTAAAAATTCACCTAAATCATCAATGATATTCTTTTAGACTTAAAAAATAGAAAATAAAAATTTGGAAGAAACAATTTTTGATTTAATCTCTTTAATATGTTAATGTATGAAAGAGCATATAAACTTGGATAATTTTGAGTAAACTGTGAATTTAGAGCTTAAACTAAATATATAAGTGCTCAAAATCAAACTAAAAGCTCCAAGACACTTTTGACACATTAAACAAACTAAACACAACAATTTTGTGTACTTAAAAATTCATTAAGATGGCCAAAACTGAGACTAACACAAGAATAGAATAGCTGGAGACAGTTTTGGTGTTTTTCACTTTATGACCTTCAATATGCCAATATAACCACTTAATAATGCATGAAATTTATTTATCAAGTTTTGGAACACTTAACTAAATAAAGAATAGAAAACACAAACACCTAAAGATATCTTATGATAGCTAAAAATCATGAATAATGCAAAAACATAAGAAACAGAAAAACTAGAGATAATTTTGATGTTAATGACTTTATGACCTTCAATCTACCAATATAATCACTTAATAACGCATAAAATTAATTTCTGAACTTCTTGAACACTTAAAAAATTAAAAACAGAAAATTCAATCAGCCAAAAAAAAATTTTTGATAAAAATTGTGCATAATACAAGAAGATAAGAAATAAAAAAGCCCAAGACAATTTTTATATATCTGAATAATTAAACTTAAAAAAAGGGAAATCATCCTCCTAAAATATAAATATTTGATCAAAAAAATTGTTAAACACTTAGAATATTAGAAAAAAATAATTTCACACACCCAGAAGTAAATTAACATGAAGAGAGAATAGATTGAACCAAGAAAAATGACAAAAGGAGGCAGACAGTGAAAAGGAGGTAGCCTTCAGGTTTTAGCAAATTTAATCTTTCAATTTTTTTAAGGCTTCTCAAAATTGATAAAAGTGTTTAAATATATTGTGTCTAGAGTTTTTCAATGTTAATTGCAGCCCTAACCATTCAGAAGCAAAAAGAAAAAAAAACATTTAACCCTAAAAAGGGAACATGTAGTCGTTGGAGAAAAACCAAAATATGATTAAAAAAACTTCAAAATCATGGATTAGATTATGTAAAGAAAATTTGTGAAACTTTATAAACCTATATGCAATGCATGATAAATTTTGAGTCTTAAGGGACCTTCTACGATAAATGCATTTGCCCGATGTAAATGATACCAATCAAAGTTCTCATGATTAGTGAATTTTGATCAATCATAAGCCATTATCTATCTCTGTGGCACCATTTGATGAGAAACTATTTAGTAAACATGCACAAAAGAGTTGGAAAATGTTAGAAAAAATCAAAAATATTCTGGCGAAGGTCATTAGAATATTTCCGTTGGATTGGAATATTCTTTATTTTCTTACGACAATAATATTGAATAAAATCGGTATCAATTGGAAGCTAATGAAATTCTTAACACAATGACACCAAATCTCAATCAGATTTAGGTCTATATGAAGAGAAAATTAAAAAAATGTACCTTAAAGGTGAATAGGGATCAAGACAATTCAGAGCAATTTCTAAAAAATCTGTTTACTTTCTGAATGATTTGAGTATAGAATCATCTAGAGGACAGAAAATGTGACAAATGGACACCAAAACACACAATTTGGTTGAGAAATGAAAATTTTATGAAGATTTGAAGGTAATAGGGCGAATGAGAGTTTTAGAGAAAGGGAATGAGGAAGAAGAAGATGAATTGTCAAACACTGTCATTTTTAACATAGAATCGCCCTTCAACGGCACCCTGATCATCCTACAATGGCGTCATTGAAGGATGATCAACCTGTCGTTAATGCTCTAAAATTAAAGGATCAACAGTGGGTTGTTCATCCATCAAAATTGAGCTCTTAGACGATCATTGATGGTCTACCTACTCCTTAAAAAGTTCAAATTTAATCCAATTTAAACTCAAAATCCTTCCAAACTCAAATCCCAATAACATGGATTGGATTATTCATCAATTTACTTTAGAATCAATCCTAAAAACACTTTTATATTAAAATCAAACACATCAAACTAAGGATAAACTAAGGAAAACATACTTAATTAAAACACTCTATAAAGGCTTCAAACTCTAAATTAAGTTTCTAACAAACAAAATAAATCAAAATAGCACACAATTACCTACCTAAAAAGGACAATTCCTAGTTCAATGATGATTAAACAGTGAAAGAGTCTCAAATGACTCCTCAACTGAACCAGGCACACAAACTTTCACTCATTTTCCATTAACTTTGAAATTTAAATGAGCATTCCTAACTTTAATCATTCCAAATGGATAAACCTTTATCACTTTATAGGAGCCAGTACATCTTGACCTCAATTTTTCTAGAAACAAACTTCAACCTTGAATTATACAGTAAGACCTTATCACAAACCTTGAATTCTCTCTAAATGATATGCTTATCATGTCACCTCTTTACTCGTTCCTTATATAATTTAGAGTTATTTTTTAAAAGTTTCTAGGCAAAACTCACCTAACTCATTCAATTGCAACCTTCTTTCTTCTTCAACCTTCTTTAAGTTCAAATTTAGAAAATGAATGGCCCAATAGGCACGATGTTCTAATTCAACTGGAAAATGAAAAACTTTACCATACACTAACTTATAATGAGACATTACAATTGAAGTTTTATATGAAGTCATATAAGCCTACAGTACATCATCCAACTTCTTTGCCTAATCTTTTCTCGAAGAGCTAATGGTTTCTCTTGATTTCTCTATTAGATATTTCAACTTCACTACTAGTCTGAGGATGGTAAGGTGTAGCAATCTTATTGGTATTACTATACCTCAAAAGGAGGGAATTAAATTTCTTATTACAAAAATTTGTACCTCCATTACTGATAATGGCTTTTGGTGTCCTAAATCTAGAGAAAATTTTCTTATTAAGAAACCGAACTACACCATTAGCATCATTCGTTGGAAGAGCAATTACTTCAATTCATTTACTCACATAATCAACAGTCACTAAGATGTACTAGTTTGAATATGATGATGGAAATGGTCCCATGAAATCAATACCCCACACATCAAATATTTCACAAATCAAAATATTGTTTAGTGGCATATCACGTCTCCTAAAAATGTTGCCAACCCTTTGATAATTATCACAAGACTTCACATAATGAAATGCGTCCTTAAACAGTGTTGGCCAATAGAAAGCACACTCCAATATCTTATGTACAGTCCTAATAGGGCCAAAGCATCCTCCAGTCTCCTTTTTAAATGGTCATTATTGTGAATTGAAGGCAATTCATCATTAGGAACACATCTTTGAATTATTCCCTCTGCACATATTTTGTAAAGAAAAGGGTCGTAGTAAAGATATCACTTTACTTCAGAAAAGAACTTCTTTTTTTAGTATGAGAAGTTAGGATGTATATCATTACTAGCTAAGTAATTCACTATATCCACATACCAAGGTAAGGTAAGCGTGGCTAGTAAGTTTTTTTCAGGAAATGCCTCCTTTATGTATTGATTTTCTCCTTTGTCCATTACGATCTCATCCAAACGAGATAAGTGATCCACCATAAGATTTTCTTTACCTTTCTTATATTTGATTTCGATGTCAATCTTCTATAAAAGGAGAAGCCATCTAATTAATCGTGGCTTAACATCCATCTTATTCATCAGGTACTTCGACGCAGAATGGTCTGTATAGACTATTACCTTTGAAAGAACTAATAAGACCAAAACTTGTCAATTGCAAACACCAAAACTAACCTCTTCTTCTCAATAGTGGTGTAATTTTTTTTAGTATCATTTAATGTGCAACTTACATAGTATATTAAATGAAAAATCTTTCCATGCCTTTGGCCAAGTGCTGCACCAACTGTAAAGTCACTCGTATCACACATCAACTTAAAAGGAAGAGACCAATCAGGTAATACCAAAATAGGTGCACTAGTGAGCTTTTCCTTTAACTATTGAAAAGAATGCATACACTTTTCATCAAAGTTAAAGATTGCATCCTTGGTCAAAAGTTTAATAAGGGGATTTGCTATCCTGGAAAAATCTTTGATAAAGTGCCTATAGAATCTAGCATGTCCAAAAAAACATTTTATTTCTCTAACTAAATTTGGTGGTGGGAGTTGAGCAATTACTTCTTCTTTTGCTGGATCTACTTCAATTCCCTTACTTGAAATTTTATATCCCAACACTATACACTCTTACACCATTTAATGGAATTTTTCCCCATTTAGGACTAAATTTGTTTATTCATAGCTTCTTAATATTTTCTCCAAATTCTCCAAATATACATAAAAGGATGTACCAAATACAGAAAAAAAAAAACATCCATGAAAACTTCAATGCAAGATTCAATCATATATGTAAAAATTACTATCATATAATGCTAAAATGTAGCAGGGCATTACATAAACCAAAAGGCATGCGTCCATATGCAAAGATGCCATACGGACATGTAAATGTTGTCTTTTCCTAGTCTCAGTGGCAACAGGAATTTACAAATATCCATTGTATCTATCTAAGGCACAATGAAAACTATGCCCAGCTAATCTTTTAAGGACTTGATCCATGAACGGTAAAGGAAAGTGATCCTTTCTTGTGGCCGATCTAAAGGTTCAAACCTTCTAGATTGAATCCAACTAAAGGTCTCCGTTCCCACTTCTAACTTTTCCACAACTTCTTTAACTTCCTCTTCCTCTTCTTCCAAAGAACGCAAATGGGTTAAAGCCTTCTGCAATAGATCTAAACAAAGATATTTGAATGGATCAATTAGAGTAGAATGAACTCCAATGAAATTACATGCATTCTGCGTAGAGGGATGCTGCATTGCTCGAAAAGAATTAAACTTAATCTCTTCATTTTGAAGTTAAAGAATAAGCTTCCCCTTATGTACATCAATCAGTACCCTAGTAGTAGCCATAAAGGGTCTTCCTAAAAGGATAGTCATTATACTATCCTCCTCCATATCAAAGACTAGGAAATTAAAAAGAAATATGAACTTGTCAACCTTAACTAGAACATCCTCAATGACTCCTCTCGAATAGGTCACTGATCTATTAGCTAATTGCAATGAGACTGTTGTTGGTTTGGGTTCTTCTAATCCCAATTTCTTGAAAATAGATAAGGGTATTAGATTAATACTCACTCTAAGATTCATCAAAGCCCTATCAATTTGTAAGCTACCAATTTTATAAGGAATGATAAAACTACCAAGGTCCTTGAGCTTTGGAAGTAACTTCTTCAAAATGATAGCATAACACTCTTTATTCAGCTTTACAAATCTCATATTCTTCAAACCTTCTCTTCTTGGAAAAGATTTCTTTTTAAAAAAAGTCATACGAAGGCCTTTAAGCAATTGCCTCAGCAAAGGGAATATTGATATGTAACTTATTAAAGATCTCTAAGAATTTTCCAAATTTCTTGTGCATGTGGGTATTCTTCAACCTTTGAGGGTAAGGGAATTGGGCAACCTCTTTGCCTATTAAAATTGCTAACAAATTGGGGATATTCTATTCTTAGGTAAAAGGATTTCCTTCTTGACACTCTAATCATGTATGAGAGGTACTACCATAGCTATCATATTCAACTTTATGACAACTACTACCAACTCCACTTATTAGACTATCCAGCTTCTTGTTGAGTACTTCCATTTGGGTTACAAGAGCTATTGTGTCATTAATTGCATGAATACCATGTGGCTTCCTTAGATGGCGCTCAGAATTGTACCAAAAAATATTCATGGCCATTGCATCAATGATATTGTAAGATTCAATCACATTTTTTCACATTAGATTGGCTCCAACTATAGCATCAATGGTGCTACGATTCGAAGGTGTCAATCCAATATAAATGATATTGACTTACTGCCACATGTTAAATCTATGATTTGGACACTTTTCAAGCATCTCCCTAAACCGTTCCCATGCCTCTTATAGAATTTCATTTTCATACTACATGAATGAACTGTTCTCAGTCTTCTTTTTTACTATCTTGGCAGGTGGAAAAAATTTAACATCGAACAACTTCATTAATTCATCTTATGTAGTAAAGGAACCAGATTGAAGTGTTGAAAACCAAGCTTTCTCCTTATCTCTAATAGACAAAGGGAAAAGTCTAAGTCTAATTGCATCATCAGAGACCCCATTGCTTTTGAAAAGATCATAAATTTCAAGAAAGTTTTGCAAATGTTCATTAGGATCTTCTAAAGCTAAACCTTTAAAATGTGAGGACCTAACCATTCAAAATTATTAGCATTGACTCTAGGCTACACAATACTAGCCATACCTCTTTTCCCTAAAGTTAAGTCCATCATAGTTGGTTCTATATTTTCTTCTTGAGGTCTTATAATTACACGTTCCTCAGGATCCATATCTACAAGTTTCGATTCAGTATCATTCGATGTTCCTACTTCTAAAGGATCAGACATGGTTGCGCGAGCTTCTTTCTTTTTCTTCCTCAACGTGGGCTTAAATTTTGGATCATAGTCTACTGGCTCGGGATTGCTTCGCCAAGTATGCATACAAATTTAAATAGAAAACTAAATTAAAGCAAATTACTAAACAAGACCAATAAAATAAGCAAAAAGGTAATAAAAGTACATTAACTAAAATAAATAGCAAATAAGCATAGAAAATTATAAAAATATTTACAAATTCTAAAGTAATTTATACAAATTTTCCTAATAATAAGGCGGTAATCTCTGGAAACGATGAAAAAAACTTGTTGCTTTAGTTAGGTAACTTAGAAAATTTTAACGATTTAGAAATAGTTTTACTTTGAAAACCAACAAAATTTATGCAAGTACACCTATCACAAAAGTAATACAGTAGAGTAATTTTAAAACAAAAGATGTCGAACTCATTAGGAAAAGGGTTTAATTACTAGTTTAATTAGATTAAAATTATTTAGGAAAATATAAACAAATTGATTAAGACCTTAAAATTGCTAAACTACTCTACCTTGGCTTAAACATTTCAAATTTTTAAAGCAATTTTAAATGTTTTAATTGCTTTAAAATTTTTATGAAAATTAACAAATGTGTAAATTAGCTAAGGATTAGATTATTGATAATTTAATTAAGCTTTAAAAAATTTTAAGGGCTGATTAGAGTTTCTTTCCAAATTAAAACAAAGCTTTGGTTAAGACTTCACTTTATCTCCATTAAAGTTAGTTTAAAGTTTGGCTATCCTTTAAATCTACTAAATGACTTTAAATTCAAGAAGATGACTTCTAGATCTTTAAACTAAGAACTCCAACTCTCACAAAAAGTCAATGTTTGGTCATTCATTGATTAATTTTTATCACCTATTCATTCTTCTAACAAATTAAGATGATTTTTCAAGCATAACTTATATTAAACTCTAATCCTAGGTGACCAACCCAAAACAGATCTTTTAAACGTCAATAAACAAAAGTTAGACCCTATAAGATGTATTTAAGCTCTTTAAAATCTTAAAAACATCAATCCTTAGCAATAAAAATGATTTAGCCACATATTTTGATCAAAACATAAAAGATATACACTTTAAGAAACATACCTTGAATGATCCAAAAATACGATCTATAAAATAAAGTTTAGAGGTTACAAAAATCCAAGACATACTTCTGGATGTATCTTGAACTTTGAACTTGATTTTGGAATTCAAAAAAGCTCTATTTCATCAAAATCTTGTAGGAAAATCAAAGAACATTCAAGAAAATAAGCATAAGAAAGCAACTTTGATTAATCCAAAAATACAAGCAAACATACAAGTAATCTGAGTTAGAAACCCACTAAATGTTATTCATAAACTCATAAATATGTCTTAACAACAAGATTGAATGCTCAAAAACTCAGAAGATAACACTCAATTTGAAAAAAAATTGTTTGAATCCTATAAACTGAGGAAGAGAGAAGGAAGAGCTTATCTCTCACACTTTAGAGACTCTTTTTGTTTTTGTTGTGATTTACTGGTTATTTGGACTCCCATGTGACACTAGAAGACAACAATATCAATGAATATCATGCCCAAGTTGCAGTTGTGGAGATTTAGGACTAATATCAGTTAACTGCTCCTTCAACAACACCCTGGCCAGTCTATAACAGCCCAGTGGCTCGTCGTTTATTGTCAATTTTTGACTCCTTCAATGTGGGTTTGATCATTTATCAACAACACCCTATTCATCTTATAAGTTGACAAATGAGTCAAACATTGATCCTTTTGTACAATTTATCCAAGTTTGAACTTCTTCCTACAAATTAAATATAACAACACATAAATCAACCCTGGAAACACATAATTAGGGCTATAATCATCAAATAATCAATCAAAATACAATCAATTTAACCCCTAACAAAAGCTTTTTAGCTCCCCTTAAATATATGTATTTGCATTTATTAGAGCAATAAACCATAAATCACATGCACTTTTAATGGTAAATGCATTATCATACATAGCTCTTCCCCTTATTGATATTATTCAAAAGAGTGAAATTCCTACATGAAAACATAACTAAAAAATGAAAAAAAAGATTTTTAAACACATAAAAATCGAATAGATACCCCATCAATCATGCCTAAATCTCTCCTAGTCATGCAAAACCTATCCTCACTCATTAGTTTCATAAAGATATCAACCAATTGGTGGTAAATATCTACAAAATCCAATTCAATATGACCATTATGCACATGATCTCTTATAAAATGATGTCTTATCTTAATATGTTTAGTTCTTGATTGTTGAATTGGGTTCTTGTTTAGGAAAATGGCACTAATTTTATCACTTATAATAAGAATCTTTGTAATGTCCATGCCATAATCTTTAGGTTACTGCCTAATCCAAAGTACTTGTGCACAATAACTACCGATCACTACATATTCTGCTTCGATAGTAGATAAAGTTACTGAATTATACTTCTTATTAAACCATGAAACTAATGCATGACGTAGAAATTAACAAGTGTTAGAAGTGCTTTATATCTAGTAAGCTATCGATATAATCCATATCTGAATAACTAACTAACTCAATGAATGTATTTCTAGGATACCCTAAACATAAAGATGACGAACCAATCAAATACTTAAAAATTCTCTTAATAGCTAATAAGTAAGACTCTTTAAGATATAATTGAAATCTAACGCATAAGTACAAAATAAACATTATATCAAGTATACCGGTGGTCAAATATAATAAGCTACCAATCATACCTTGATATTACTTGACATCTACCAATTTGCCATCTTCATCTTTGTTCAACTTTATGGTGGCACTCATTAGTGTACCTAGTGGTTTTGTTTGATCCATTCCATACTACTTTACTAGTTCCTTTGTATACTTGGCTTGGTTAATTAATATCTCATTATTCATTTGCTTAATTTAGAGTCTAAGAAAGAAATTCAATTCACCCATCATGCCCATCTCTAATTCCCTACTCATATACTTTGCAAAATCTTGACATATCACCGAATATAATTTCATCCACATAAAATTGTACTATTAATATATCATTATTTTCTGTCTAAGATAATAGTTACATAGGTGAGCAACTTTTTTGAATTTTTTCAGTAGAGTGATTAACCATTAAAATTTTTCAATTGACTGACTAACCTTTAAACAGTTTTTCACTTAAGGTAAAAATGTTACTTCCATTAAGTCCATGCTAATGTGGCAAATGGACTTTATCACATCAGTTTCCATGTGCTAAAAGTGCCATGTCAACGTCCACGTGGACACACCCCTCACCTTTAAAATTTTTCAATTTAGTGAGCAACCTTTAAAAATTTTTCAATTAAGTGAGAAACCTTTAAAATTTTTCCATTAAGTGACTAACTTTCTAAATTTTATTAAATATTTTATTAGAAAGTATTGTATAATGATCTCTATGTTTAGTTAACAAATATATAATTTATTCCATCAAAAGATTGAAAAGTTAGTTATTAAAATAGAATCATTTTCAATTATATTTTTAATAGGAAATAATTTTACAATTGATATTTTAAAAATTATATTTTCAATAAAATAATTTTTATCTATTCAACAGTATTTTATAATTGAATATTTTCAATTCAATTTAAACATATACAAATTTCAAAAAAATAATATATGATTTTTTACAAAGCATATACTTTTTGTACTAGACATATTTGCAATTAAATTTATTTTTAACTATCTTTAAATTATGATATATATATATATGTATATATAATTAAATGTAGAGATTTTGGTTAATATAACTGAGAAATTTTAAATAACTATTATAATAAATATAATACCTTCATAAATTTTAAATATAATAATTTAATATTTTTAATTGTAAAATATTTCTAAATATTTTCAAATTATAAAATAATTCT
>JAOXYD010093935.1:0-11931 GCA_028565735.1 Pinacopodium congolense | reverse complement strand
ATTAATACTAAAAACAAACAAAACAATAATTAAAATTATACTAAATAAAAACACACAAAACAAATATTAAAACACAATAAAAACAAAATAATATGCAATAAACACCTGCAAAACACTTAGAAAAACACATACAAAAATACAATTATCAACTGCGAATTGTTCTAACTGAATTAGGTGGTGAAAGTTGGGCAATTACTTCAACCTTTGCAGGATATACTTCAATTCCCTTACTCAAAATCTTATGGCTCAAAACTATGCACTCTTAGACCATAAAATGAATTTTTTTTTTCCTAATTCAAGACTAAATTAGTTTCTTCACATTTTCTCAAAAACCTTATCCAAAATTTTTAAATATGCATCGAATGATGTTCCAAATACTAAAAATTCATCCATAAACACTTCGATGTAGATTTAAATCATGTTTCCTAAAATTGCTATCATATAGCATTAAGAAGTGACAGGGGCATTACAAAAGCCAAAAGGCATGCGTCTATATGCAAAGGTGCCATAAGGATAAGCAAATATTGTATTTTCCTAGTCCTTAGGGGTAAAAAGAATTTGTAAGTATCCACTATATCTGTCTAAAACACAGTAAAAACTATGTCTAGCTAATCTCTCAATTACTTGATATATGAAGGGTAAAGGAAAGTGATCTTTTCATGTGGTGTCATTTATCTTGTGATAGTCAATGAACATACACTATCTAGTTACTTTCCTTGTGGCAATAGGTTCATCTTGTCATTCTTCATGACAGTAGTTCTTCCCTTATTTGGTACTACCTAAATTGGACTAATCTGTGTGAAGTTAGAAATTGAAAAGATAATACCAACATCCAAGAGTTTAACTACTTCATTCTTAACTAATTCCTTCATGCGGTTGGACTAAAGATTTACTTCTTTCTTCTATAAATATTTTTTGAGTACAAATAGAAGTACCTAACCCTTTAATATTAGCTAAGGTCTAGCCTATAACATTTTGATTCTCTCTAAGCACTCTAAAAAAATATTTCCTCCATTGTATTAGTTAATGATGATGAAATGATCATAGTTAATTATGATGAAGGTCACAAAAAGACATACTTCAAATGCGAGGGAAGAGGTTTTAGCTCAAGATTTGGAAACGCCTCAATTAATAGCCATAGAAAGGATTAAATTGGCCTATCTGGAGGTTCAAACCTTCTAAATTGAATCCAATTAGAGGTTTTTCATTCCACTTTTAATTCTCCAATGATTTTTTGGCTTCCTCTTCTTTTACTTCCAAAGAACTCGATTGAATTAAAGCCTTACGTAACAAATCTGAGCAAAGATACTCAAATGGATCAATTGAAGTAGAATGAACCCCAATGAAGTTACATAAATCCAAGGTGGAGGGATGCTTCATTGCTTTAGAAATATTAAACTCAATCTCTTCATTTTGAATTGTGAGAATGAGTTTTCCTCCATGAACATCTATTAGTTCCTTAACAATAGCCATGAATGGATTTTCCAAAATAATAAGAACTGTACTGTCCTCTTCCATATCTAAGACCAGGAAATCAATAGGGAAGATAAATTTATCGACTTTCACCAGAACATCTTCTATGATTCCTCTAGGATAAGTTACAGATCGATAAGCTAATTACAATGAGATTGTTGTTGTTAGGTTCTTCTAATCCTAACTTCTTAAAAATAGATTAGGGTATTATATTAATGCTTACTTCAAGATCCATCAAAACCCTATCTATCTATAAGGTACTAAATGTACAAGGAATGGTGAAACTATCAAGATCCTTGAGCTTTGGAGGTAACTTCTTTAATAGGACAGTCAAACATTCTTCATTTAGTTTTATTGTCTCATACTCGTCAAATATTCTTTTCTTAGATAAGATTTCCTTTAAAAATTTTGCATATGAAGGCATTTGAGCAATTTCCCAAGAAAATGGGATATTAACATGAAGTTTCTTGAACATCTCCAAAAATTTTCTAAATTGCTTATCATGGTGCGTGTTATGCAACCTTTAAGGGTATGGTATTCTAAGCTTATATGGTTGCACATTGAGATTAATAAACAACTTAGATGGCTTCTCTGAACTCTTATCCTTATCTTCCTTATCTTTCTTCTTCTCTTCTTCTTTTACTCTCTCTCTTCTGTTATGTCATTCTTCCTTTCTATTTTCTTTAACCATTCCCTCTCTCCTTTCAATAGCTTTCTCTCTCTTGTCATGTCTTCTTTTGTTCTTTTTTTTTTCACTCTCCACTATCAATTACTTTCCTTTCTATTCAATCTTCTTCCATTTATTGCCAACCTCTTTTCTACTTTTTAAGATAATCACTTTAGCATGCTCCCTATGGTTGGCTTGAGTTGTAGTTGGAAGCTTACGAGGTAGCGTCTCTTGTAAGAGTTATACAATTTATCTAACTTGAATCTCCAAATTTTTAATCGACGCCTCATAATTCTGCTTCCTAGACTTATTAGATTGGATATACTTCAAAACCGTTTCTTCAAAACTAGGAGACTTTCTTTGAGGTTGGTTGGCTTTAAAGTTAGGTGGTGGTGCTCTTTGAACATTGACTTGAATTTGTTGTTGTGGTTGAGTATGAAAAATTTGGATGGTTCCTCCAACTAGGATTATAAATGTTTGAAATACGGTTTCTTCTAGGCCCATTAAAATTTTCAACATATTGAGCTTATTCTGGCTTTCGGACAAAATTACTACCTTTTTAACACTCTAATGATGTATGGAAAGTACTACCACAGATTTTACATTCAACTTTATAAGAATTATTGATAGCTCTACTCATTAAACTATCTAACTTCTTATTCACTACTTCTATTTAAGCTGCAAGAGCTACTATGTCATTAATCGTATGAATACCATGTGGCTTTCTTGGATGACATTCATAATTTGACTTAAAAGTATTCGTAGCTATTTCATCAATGAGATTGCAGGCTTTGATTGTAGTTTTATGCATGAAATTACCTCTACCCACTGCATTAATGTTTTTACGAGTCAAAGGACTCAATTCAGTGTAAAAGATATCTACTTGCTGCCACGTATTGAATCCATGACTAGGGTACTTGGAAAGCATCTCTCTAAACCTTTCCCATGTCTCGTATAAACTTTCATTTTTATATTACCTAAACGGGTTGATCTCGGTCTTCATTTTGGCTATCTAAGTAGGTGAGAAAATTTTAGTTAAGAACAACTTCATTAACTTATCCCATGTAGTAATGGAATTAGATTGAAGTGTTGACAACCAAGCTTTCTCCTTATCTATAAAAGAAAAGGAAAAAAACCTTAGCCTAATTGCATCATAAAAAACTCCATTGCTTTTAAAAAGGTCATAACTATCAAGGAAATTTTGCAAATATTCATTAGGATCTTCTAAAGTTGAACCTCCAAATTGTGAGGGCCTAACCATAGAGATGATACTATATGGGACTTCAAAATTATTTGTAGTGACTCTGAGCCTAACAATGCTAACTATAGGTCTACTTCTATTTTCCAATGCTAAGTCCATCATGGTTGGTTTCTATTTTCTACCTGAGGATTAATAACTACATGTTCTTCAGGATCCACTTCTATAAGTTTTGATTCTGTATCAATAGATGTTCCTACTTCAAAAAGATCAAACTTAGTCTCTTGAGATTCTTTCTTTTTATTTCTAAGCGCATCTTTTTCCTTCTCAATGTGTGCTTAAATTCTGGATCAAAGTCTATTGGCTTGAGATTGCATCCCTAAATATGCACACAAATTTAATTAAAATACTAAATAGAGGTAAATAAATAAATAAGGCAAATAAGATATTCTAAAAAAATAAGATTATACAAAATAAAAAGCAAATAAATACACAAAAATTCAGAAAATTTTGGAAGGTAATTTTTACAAGTCCTAAAGTAACTGACACTAAATTTTCCATTATTAAGGTTATAATTCCTGGCAACAGTGCTAAAAACTTATTGTACGTTGGTTGAGTGATTATGAAAACTGAAATGCTTTTAACGATTTTACTTTGAAAATCATCGTGATAAAGCAAATACTTATCGAACAAGTAATAAAGTAGAATATTTTAAACTCCAAATGTTGATATCATAGGGAAAATGGTGAATTACTAGGTTTATTAGATCACAATTATCTAGGAAAATCTAAATAATTTGATTAAAAGTTTGAAAAATTCTAAATTAGTCTAAATTGGCTTAAATACTTCAAAATTAATTTTTAATTGATTTAAAAAATTTCTAAAAATTGTCGAACATGAAATTTAGCTAAGGATTATATGATTGATGATTTAATTGAGCTTTAAACAATTTTAAAGGTTGATTAGACTTCCTTCCCAAAATTAAAACATAGCTATGATTAAGACTTTACTTTATCTCCATTAAATTTAGTTTAAAGTTTTGTTATACTTTAAATCTAATCAATGGGCTTTAACTTCAAGAAGGTGACTTATGAAATTTTAAACTAAGAACTCTAACTCTCATAAAAAAATTAAAATTTTGTCATTCATTGATTAATTTATGCTACTTATTGATTTTTTGTTCTAACAAACTAATTTAATTTCTCAAGTTTAGTTATCTTAGATACTAATCTTAAGTCACTAGTACAAAATTAGTACTTTTAAACCTTCAATAAAGAAAACTCAGACCCTATATCATATCTTTAAACTCTCTTAAATCATAAATACACCAATCCTTAGAAATAAAAACAATTTAGCCACACATCTTAGTTAAACACATACAAAACATACAACTTAAGTATCATGTATTGATAAATCTGAAAATATGAGCTATCAAATAAAGAGAAGCTCCTGAGAGGTTCATAGACTCCTTAACTTAATCGTGACTTCACCACAGCTCGGGATCAACATAAATTAGCAGAGAAATCAAAGAATAGTTGAAGATATAAGCATAAATATGAGAACTTTGATAAATCCAAAAAATGGAGTAAATGAAGTAATAATCTGAGTTAAGAAACCCTCTTAGATGATTTCTAGACTCAGATATGTGTTTTAATAATAATCTCCAATGTCTAGAAACTTAGAAAATAATATAAAATTCGAGAACAAAGTGTTTGAAGCCTATATGCTACTTAGAACAACTGAAGAGAGAAGGAAAAGCTTTTTGTTCAACTTTTAGATCCGATTTTCTATAATTCATTGAGTGTTTCTTCATTTTTTTGTCTATTTTACAGCTTCAGCAGCCTCTTACTTGCACTTGCAGACAAGGAAAATTATTGAAGAACATGCCACAGCCGTAATATTTAAGATTTTGAGAGGATATGTTATCTGACTACCAATATAGTGGGTTGACTCTGAGCAATATAGCACACTGAGCCCGCCGTATTGATCTTGTGCAACCGCATGAATATGAGGGCCTTGGAGACTAATACGAGAATCTCCCCAGGCCCAACTATTGGTTTTAGAAAGCCCCAATTTCCTATCTTTTTGGCTTCTTTCTTACCCCAATCTTCATCATTCATCAAATAAGATCTAATTCCTGCAAATTAAACATTTCAAATAAAAAATTAAACATATAATTATGAATTTAGGGGTGAAAACATCACAATTATCCATGCAAAACATATGTAAATTGACCACTAATAGCCATTTCCAAAAAATTGGGCATCTCTGTTCAGCAGGTCTTTTGAATCCCCTCCCCATCCCACATCTTAATTGGTTAGACATCTTCATAAATTTTATCGAGGGCCTTCTAACTTCTTCTAGTAAAGATGTTCATTTAGTGGTAATTGATCATCTCTTTAAATATGGTCATTTTGTGCCTCTTTCACCCCATTATACTACTGCTAGTGTGTCTAGATTATTCTTTGAACACATTTTCAAGTTCCATGGGCTATCCAAAACTATTGTTAGTGATCGAGATATTGTTTTTATTAGTTCTTTATGGTCCGAATTATTTTATTTAAGTGGGACCAAGGTGTCCTACAGCTTAGTTTAACATTCTCAGTTAGATGGCCAAATTAAGGTGGTTAATCATAAAATTGAGATGTATCTATGATGTTTTACCATTGATAAATTGAAACTATGGATTAATTAGCTTGCTTAGGTAGAATATTGTTATAATATTAGTTATCACTCTTCTTTTCTCTCTATAACATTTAGAGTGGCTTATGGTCAACCTCCACCTCACCTTATGTCTTATTATGTTGGTTTAGTTAAGCTAGAGGCTGTGAATTATGAATTACAAGGTTGAAATGTTGTTTTGAATGAGTTGCAAACAAAATGGCTACAGACTCAACAAACTATGAAGGCTTCTTATAATTCCCATCATTGAAATGTGTCCTTTAAGGTAGGTGATTTAGTTTTACTGAAGTTACATTCTTACTTCTTTCTTTTTGTGGTTGCGTAATGGAATTGCAAGTTTGCTCTAAACTTTTATGGCCATTTTCCCATTTCGGAGAAAATTGATTCCTTTACTTATAAATTCGAGTTACCCTTAACGATAAAAATGCACCCAGTTTTTCATGTGTCTCATTTGAAGAAATTTATTTGTAATGAGGACCAAGTTTAGCCATCTTTACCCATCATGAACCTAGATCCAATACTACCTTTTCCACAAGCTATCACAAATTCTTGAATCAAGGGCACAACAAAGCAAGTTCTAATTTATTGGAAGAGCCTTTCTCCAATTAAAACCTTATGGAAAGATGTAGATTCTTTGTTGCAATGGTTTCTTTTAGTCGCACATGAGGACAAGATGTTATAGGTAATGATAAAGATGCTAAAAATACAACTCCTAAATTTGAAATTTGAAATTATAGCCATTAAATCTCAAAAATTAATTTTAGTTTACAAGAGATTTATACATCGGAAAAATCAATTTTTTAAATTAGCTTTCTTTATATTTCTTATTTAGATATTACTATCGATTTTAGAATATTCTTATTGTGATTACTTAAGATTATCTATGCATGAAAAGTAGGGTAAAGGGTTAAGGAGTAGCCAACACTCACTTGTAATATATAAATGTTATTTTTATATGAAATAAGACAAACAGAAATTTGATTCAAGATTGTGAGACTCTTAAAATTCAAAGAATGAAGGATTCTCTAGTTCGAGTCTATAATTTCAATTCAATATAGATCAAAAGGATAGATACTCTAAAAAGTAAGGATCTCCATCTTTTGATTTTATAGTAAATCATAGACTATAACTCGATTCTAAACACAAATTTAGAGCATAAGTTGTGTGGAAAAATGTTAGGTGCATAAGGGCTTATGTTACTTTTTCATGGGATATATTAAGGATTTATTGAAAATTATTGCAATTGCTAGTAAATGTACGTGGCACCGAACACATAGGAAGGAGAAGTAACTGCTGAAGAGTTTGACACTCAACTAGTTTTTGCTCGATGTGTTGTCACCAAAGATGGTTTAATAGAAGATTTATATATTTAGTATTTGCAATCCATTGCTTACATGTATGTAAGTGTGAGTAGAACTGAACTTAAAATAATAATACCACTATATGTTCTAGCCAAGCCTCTTTCTTTACTGTCCCATTACATAAGACTCTTTGTGTTATTATACTCTTGTTAAACATGGGGATTAATTAACGAGATTGCATATAACCTTAGTGTTCAACATAATCGAAACAAGTGTTATAAGCTCCCATCTGAATGGTTCTTATTATCCTTAGCCATTTAGCTCTAGTAGAGGAAACTGCACTTATATTTCCTTCTTAATTTGGCCTTGACTATCAAGCATGGCCCCTGCCAAGTTTAGATTTGTGGATATATCTGCCTTATGGTATTAGCCATCAAATCGAGGATAGAATTTGCGTTATCTCCTCATTAGATTCATCATGTTCACGTTCATGTCCATGGTCAGGGTTCAGTCAGAGTGTTTACATGTTATAACCTGATGTCCTATCCATATAACAGTAGGGATGAGTCTTTGTATGCTTCTGTTGGCAAGCACTGACTATAGTGGTAGTAATAGTATCAACATTCCACAACATCCATATGTGTATATATATATATACACACAATTTTTATAGGTTGGGTAGAATTTTACATGATTTTGGGCGCTTAATTGGAAGAATCTTGTAGGCTACTTGGCTAAATTATTTTGGCACCAATCTTTATTGATTAGATGCCAGGTGACTTAAAAAGAAAATTTGTGTAAAATAAAATAAATTAAAAAATTGCAGATCTGTTAATTTATTTGGTTAGATTATGTAATATTTTTATTAATTTCTAACTGATTCGCAGTAACTGATCCCGTTTATATACAACAAATCCAGTTTAACAGTAGTTTTGGCAACGCACTGCCTCCTAACCTTGCTAACAAAACGCCAACAACCACCCCATTTTTCATCAAAATCAAATAAAATTTCCCCTAAGCTCTTTGAGTCTCTGCATTGCATTGTACGCAAATAATGTAATTAAAAAAAAGTGTTTTAGAAATGTACAATAAACTCTTTTTTTATATGATGGCAAAAGAGATCAGCACACCTTTTTAACACTCTTCTTCTCCCTGTCTTTCCATGCATGTTTTGGTCAACCATGCCCCTAGGCTCACCAACTACCCACCCACTACCAACATTAATATATCTTCAACACAAACCAATCAAAACCACCCTCAAACTCTTCGTGATATATATATATATATGGAAAAAGGAAGCTTACAATTAAAATTTCTTTTAATCATTGTAGCTAATACAAATGTCTCCTTAGAACTTGATCTTTCACTGAAGATTAGCACCAACACCCTTGCACGACAGTCTCACTTAGGTCCGTTTAAACAAGACTCGACCCTCATCAACCCTCGCAGTGTTTCACTTGCACACTCGAAGTAACAAAGCTTATAAAAGCAATAAGAAAACAAAGGCAATAAAAACACGAGAGATACGGTAAAACTACCAACCTTTATATTGCTTCACGTCAAAAGAATATAAGGAAGCCCTCTCTAATTAAGTGACCAGAGAAAAGCTCGAATGAGCTATATATAAGTCGTTTGGCTAGGATATAAAGTTATAATCCGAATCTTAACTGAATTGCACTTCCTAAGATTGTGCTAAGATCATGTTGTACCTCTATTAAGATTACATCACATGGCCAATCAGATGACACCCCTATTAGAATAAGACTCTAGCTAATAATATAGAATTACAACAGAATACAACTAGATAGGAGTTTACATTTGGCTAGGACTCTACATTCTTATCCTTAAAGATCTCTAATATTTTCAGATGTTTAGTCCCACTGCAACTCTATCTGTCGCCACATCATCCAAGTTCTCCCACAATCTCTATCCGTAGATGATACTGTATGATCTTACTGAAGCCTGCATATCATACTAGCTTGATCCAATGCTTACCCACAACAAGTCCTTTAGTCATGGTCCATTGATTCGAGTGTGTGGGACAAGTTAATCCCTGCAAGGTTCGAGACTCTACCAAAATTTGTACCAAGTCTGATACTAATTGCCCATATTTTCCTTAGTGTTCTCGCATGCCTCCTTCATGCGTGTGATATAGCTAACCTTCTCTCGAAGGTGCTTCACGTGTTGAACCTCTTCTACCTCGAGATCTTCATTGATACTTCCCGCATTCCTTGCCTACTCGCAAGTTTCTCAAGATTTTACCTTGTTCTTTCATCCACACTCTTTCCTTATATCGACTTACATGCCAAGCATTGGCCATGGCCCACCAATACTCATATGATCCCATCGCGTGGAATTAGGGGTCTAACAAACCACCCCAACTAGAAGAATTCGACGGCCTTGTCTAAATAATCTATGGACACTCCTCCACGAGTGGTTCCCTTGAAGACTCCTTAGCTAGCTTTTGAATAAGGTAGTACATCTCCACATTCATTGGCACTTTAACCACATACCATTTTCCCAATCCATTGGGATTGTCTTCGCTTGGACTTACCTTCTCAACGCTCACCACACCCACCAAAGACATATTGGGAATAAATTCATTTTTCGAGCTTTCCCTATCACCTTGATCCTCCATGATTTTGGCAATGCTATGCTCCTTACCCACCTTCTATTTTAGGCTTCCTCGAGTATAATTCGGCTCCTTTTCAGAGATCATAATCAATACTTGTGCCACCGATGTTGTAGCCTCCTCTGTTCCTCTAACGAATCTACAAAACTTAACCAAGAAGGATTTTTCATCATGCATAACAATAATACCTCCCAAACTCGGATATAGTATCGTCTTTACTGCCTTAAGGAAGTCGATCCCTAATATCATTTCGAAATCCTCAAGTGGTATGACTATGTAATTCATGTTGGCATGCCTACTCCCTATTCTCACTAGGACGTCGTAAGCAGCTCTCATCACTGGTTGTACCTTAGTCATAGGAGTTCTTAACCTTGTTGAGGTCTTGGACACCTTAAGCCCTAACTTGCGCACCAATTTTTCCACCACAAAGGAATGTAATGCACCCGTATCCACCATCGCGGTCACCTCTATCCCATTAACCTGTATTCCCACATACATTAGATCATCATAGGGATTAGGGTCTCTACTAACCGTATTCAACAAGAAAATTGGATTCAACGCTGCATCATCCGAAGATTCTCCCTCTTCTTCGACTATCAAGGCATTCAGCTTCTCTTTTCTCGGACATTCTTTCGCATAATGTGACCCGCCGAACAGGTAACAAGCAATCTTGCCCTTCTTAGAGGACGTCTCCCCACTCTCAGAGCCACTGTTTTTCTTGCCTTTCCCCTTCAACCTCCCTTCTTAGAATCCTTCTTATTTTTCCCCTCGATATTCTTCTGTTGGGCTTAGCTTTTTCCCTTTGAACAATTTGAGGACTTCTCCTTTCCTTCATTGCTAAAAAATCCACTAAAGCATCAGCGGCCGTGATTGCACCAACCACGTCCTTTATATTTTTCCTCCGCAACTCCATTTGCTTCCATGGTTGTAACTCAGATAGGAAAATGAAGAGCTTGTCCTCATCTAACATGTTTTCAATATCAAGCAATAGAGAACTAAAAGACTTAACATAGTCTCTTACTGAACCATCTTGTTTTAGATTCTTCAAGGCATCCCTCGTAAGCCATGAAGTATTCAACAGAAGAAATTGATCCTTCAACTCCTTCTTCATGAGCTCCCACATATCCATGGGACTTCTACTTGCACTGATCTCAGCAGAGGTCCTTGTTCTCCACCACAGCTTGGCATCACTATCTAGGTACATGGCGATTACATTGACCTTATCAACATGGGGTATCCTAGCAGCCGCAAAGTACTACTCCATATCCCATAAGAAATTCTCAAGCATCTTGGTGTCCCACATGCCTTTGAATAGCTTAGGTTCATGTACCTTCACCACTGAAGGTTTTGGTGATGAGCTTTCTGCATGACTAGCATCTGATGCAATGGCACGCCTCAGCACAGTGATCTTGCATTGGGCTTCCTCGTGTGCCTTCAATGAATCCGCCATTTGTTATTACAAATACCACATCTGATCCTCCATTGCCTCGAATCGAGATCAATAAGATGTGACCTCCTCCTCACCTACAGGAATCAATCCTATGAGTGCCTCCACCCTAGACACTCGCTTTGTTAAATTGTTGCCTCTCGTCATATCGAAGTAAGGTTCTGATACCATTTGATACAAAGGTCTCCTTAGAACTTTATCTTTCATCAAAGACTAACGTCAACACCCTTGCAAGATAGTCTCATTTAGGTTCGTTTAAGCAAGAATCAGCCCTAAACAATCTTTGCAGTGTTTCACTAGCACATTCGACCTAAAAAAGCTTATAAAGCAATAAGAAAACAAAGGCAAAAAGAACACAAGAGATACAGTAAAACTACCAACCTTTATATTAATTCACCTCAAAAGAATACAAGGAGCTTCTCTCTGATTTAAGTGGGAAGAGCAAAGCTTGAATGAGCTAAATATAGGTCCTTTGGCTTGGAAGTCAAGTTACAATCCGAATTCTAACTGAACTGCGCTTCATAAGATAGA
>JAOXYD010093924.1:0-11931 GCA_028565735.1 Pinacopodium congolense | reverse complement strand
GGTCTCGAAGGATGGTGGAGACCTTTACATTAATTGGAAGATCATATCCATTTATTTCACGAGGAGTTGATAGATCCTTGAGGATGCCTCGAGGATGTTATGGATCCTGCCAAAGAAGAGTATATACCCTATTTCTAATTCTAAATATGAAAAGATTCCTAAAAAGGTTCCTAACCTAAAGCAGTTTTCTCCAACTCTATAAACTATCATGACTTGCTTTAATAGTCTAGAAACTTTTACATTTTAATGTGATAGTATGATCCCACTTTACACAAAGAGCTTCCTCATCAGTAAATAAAATCTAGATTCTCTTTCATTGAAGGGCATTGTTCCAGGTTGCTAATTGCTTGATTCTTATACCTCCTTTTTTAGTCTACACAGGCTACTCTATTTAACTTTAGCTAGGTTCTTAGTAGAGGTATTACCATACTAGAGAAAATTTCTTAATTTCTTCTTAATTTCTTTAAGAATGGAAAGGGGAGAAGAACATGGATAGACCAGTACACCTGAAAAGTTGTAAAAACATAATTTATCAACTGGAATCTCCCAGCATAAGGGAGAAATCTGTTGGTCCACAAATTGACTCCAACTTCTATTCTATCCAATACAGATAAGCTATCTAACTTAGAGAGATGCTCTATTAAGAAGGCCAACCTGAGATACTTCATAGGCAACTGACCTTTTTAGATACTAGTGATCCGATTAATGAGAGGATCTAAATTTCCCATATCTTTTAACAAAAAATGCTGATTCTTATCCAAATTAATTTCCAAGTCAGAAAAGTTGCAGAATAAGTGAAGACAATCAAATATGATTTTTATATGCTTTTTATCTGCATGATAGAATAATAAAAGATCATCAGCAAAAAGCATATGAAAAATCTTAAGTTTGAAACATCTCTAGTGAAATTTAAACCTATCATTTCTACCTATGGAAAAAATAAACCTCTGAGATAGAGCTTCCATGCAAATAATGAATAGACATTGAGATAAAGCGTCCCCTTATCGAAGACCAAATTTTCACCTAAATAAGGTTAAAGGAGAACCATTAATAAGAATCGAATACGAAGGAAAGTAGTGCACTCCTTAATCCACTTGATGTAAGGTAAAGGGAAACCAAGAATAGTTTGGACTTCAAACAAAAAATCCCATTGGATTGAATCATAAGCCTTTTTAATGTCAATTTTAAAGGCACAACGCTTATGGCCATTATTAAGATGATAATTCCTGAAGATTTCTTTAGCAAGCATAATATTATGCCCAATTCTCCTCCCCTTAATGAAGGCAAACGGATTAGGACTAATAATTTAGGGTTGGAGGTCTCTCAACCTATTGGCAAGGATTTTATAGATAACATTATAGATCAAGTTACAACAAGAAATAGGCCTATAATCTATAGTAAAGGAAGGGTTTTCACAATTAGGAATAAAGGTAATAAAGGTCAAATTTATTTCCTTGAGAAGTTGACTATAAGTTTTTTTAAAAATTGAAAAAAAAAGATTATATCCGTGCCTAAAATGTGCCGTGTTTGCCTAAAAAAGTGTTAAAATCATCCAAACCAAGGGCCTTATTTGGGTTGAAATCCCCAACTAGTAACTAGAGATAATTCCCCAAACTGAGATTTATGTTTTTAATAGAAGACCTGATATTCTTCCTATGGTTTTTATTATTTAAACCATACACACAAGTAATGAAGAAAGAATTTGAATAGTTAATATGACTAACATCAAGATGAATGAGTTGGTCAATAGTAAGCAAAACAGAAAAATTAAAGACATTCGAATTCTAAGCAATCCCAATTCTAGCATTTGAGCTCTGGGATAAGTTACTACTACTAGGGAATTGAGGGAAAAGAAAGGAACAAGCTTTAATTAAACAAGAGGAAGATTTGAATTTAGATTCAATCAGACAGATAAAGGACGCAGAGAGGGACCTAAGAAGAAACTTAACACCTACCTGGTTCTTTAAATTATTAAGATCCCTAATATTAAAAAAAACAAAAAAAATAAAGAAATTAAAACCAAAGCACCAAGATAGACAAAGTAAGTCTTGACCTTCTTTCTAGACTTCCTATTTTTCTTAACAGAGAAATAAATATCCTCTTCAACCTTCTGCAATTGACTTAAAGGGACCTTAGCAGTGATATTAGGAATCAATTCAGACATAGAGAAGTCATAAAGGTTACTAGAGGTTCCAATTACAGAAACATAGGCATCAAGTGGGAACACCACTAAGGTCTTTTGAGCTCCAGTCTCATCGAGTTGCTCTTCAAGATTGGCAGAATCTCCACCTACTACTAGATACTCATCCGATTGCTCCTAAGCTTCTTTTCCTTGGCTTTGGTCTTCATTTTCCATCCCTTTCATAGTAGGGGAAGGGACCTACTTTTCCACAAGAGAAGGTTATTGAGTCTCTTTTGGATTTAATAGTTCTAGTTGTAGTCCTGTCTGAAACACCCTCACCGTAGGCTTCCACTCCTTCAACTAAGGTTATTGAACTAGTTACCACTCCCATTCGATTTGGATCTTCTTTAGGAAGTAATCACCAACTTCATTGTACTAGATCAAAAGAGGATGGCCAACTCTTCTTGAGATCAACTTCCACACAAATCCTAGCATAGTTTACTTTAGACCTTTGTGCAGTTTGAGTGTCCATCATAAGTGGTTTCCCAACCGAGCTAGCTATTCAACTCAATCCCTCGTCATTATAGTAATCGTAGGGAACATTATGAAAACGAGTTCAGATTGGCACAAATTTAATACCTTCATGCTCCCCAGCATTTAGACTCCACTTTTTTTTAGAAAAGGGGTTTACCACGAATGTGCCATAGTCCCTTTTAAAGGACTGCCTTTATACCATCTTCCGAATGAAACTTAAATAGGAACTAATTTGAACTAGTAATCAGTGTTTCTATAAGACGAAAAGTAAGCCAAGATCTTGAAAGGATACGTTGAACAATAGGGAAATTTGGTCATTTCTGATAAAGAAGACAATAAGAGTCGTCCGAAGTTTAGCCTTGCCTTTCATGGCAAGCTCCAATGGAGGGATGACAACTATTCTATTATCATTCAATTCCGGTGGGAAGTAGGTTAAGCCTTTCACCTCACTTGGATCTGCCACAACATTGAAAACTACTAATTTCCATGTTTAGGGGGGAGAAATTACTCTTGGCCAAGGAAGTTAGAGCTAGCCAACTCCTTTAGAATGAAGGAATGGGTTGAAAATTTAGAGCCTAAAGGGTTTGACGCGGATGGATGCCAAGTGGAATTAGGATTCATATGTAGGGTAGGGTTTGAGATAGAAGATGAAGAAACATGTTTAGGTTTCAGAAGATAGATAGGCTTTGAGTTTGGGAAAGCAGGGTTTGGATTATTTAACGGGAAGATTGTCGAGGGGGTGGGGATATTTGGGTTTTGATTTTGGGTTATGGTTGTTTGTTAAATGGGATTTAGGGATTAAGCAGATAAATTACCTGGGCTTTTAGAGAAGGTAAAGGTAGTTGGTGGCAGAGATAAGGGTTTAGGGTTCACACCAAGGGTAGGCTGGAACTGGGTTGGGGAAACCCCAGATTTGGTCGGAGAAAGACTTTTAATTGGGAGGGAAGGGGATCAGGGGGAACAGGAAGGAGGAAGAGATGGAGAGGAGGCCATGGGTTACGAAAAAAGGATAGGAATGAGCACTCCACCGAAAATTGTTGATGGACATTTTCAGTGGTTTTAAATGTATAATTTATTATGTTTTTGCCCATTTATTGTCTGAATTACACTAATATAAAGCTATTATTTTTTATTTCAGGTATATGTTGGTGTTGGAGCAATTTGTGGAGATTTGGAAGCAATTGAATCGTATTTTGGTTAATTAAGAGAAGATGCACATTCGTAACTTAAAGCTCCATGTCAAGCAGAAAGAAGAATCGATTGACCGAATGGCAGGATCAGTCAATTGAATGGAGGTCGGTCGACCAAATGGTAGGATTGGTCGACCAAATGAAGGTTAGTAGACCAAATGAAGAGCAAGCAAGCATCAGTTGACCGAATAATTCACAATTAATTTGTTGGTCGATCGCATCAGGGCATCGGTCTACCGAATAAAGACTGCAAGTAAGCATCGTTCAACCGAATTGTGAAGTTTCATTGACCGATACCCGCCGTATAAACTCTTATGCACAGCATTTCATTTAAATCAAGTGTAAATGATTAAGTGAAATGATGGCACACCACTCAAAAGCCCTAATGTAGCCTCCAGACGTATATAAAAAAGCCACAAAGTCACAGAGTCGGAGGGGGCATTGGAGAAGAAGATTTAAGCGTCCATTATTGCTCTTCATCTTTTTCTAAGAGTTTATCTTAGGTTTTTATTTTCTTTTTTCTTTCTAGCATCTTGCTACAGGAGTAGAGATTTAAGAGTCTACAAATGGATTTAATGATGAGATTTCAACAGATTTAGACCATATTTCGGTTCTATTTCCTTCTCTTTTTATCTATTTTGTATTAAGTCTTAATTTTATCAATGGATATGTGTTTATATGTTTTATTTATGCTTCTATTGATGAATATGTGTGCCTAAATTCTTGGTTAGGGTTTAATGGGTTATGTGTTGTTGGAAGAATTTTTGCCCAATTAAAATACTTAATGTTTAATCTTACTTAAAAGACCATCTTAGTGAGATTTTTAGACAATTAGAGGACCTATGACCAAAGGCTTTTAATTATTGAAAGATTAATTAGGTATCATAATTAAATTTAGGTGTTGAAATGGCCCTAAAGTCTTTTGTGAGGGTTCTTAGGATTAACAAACTTGATCTTAGGCATCTTGAAATTAATGTCTTTTATTCCAGTCTGTCTGTTAGACCAAAATTAGATGGATTGAGTTTAGATGAGAACAGATATTTCCATGATCTGTGGTTATGTCATGCATTAGTGATGTAAGCTCTAATTCTATCAAATGTTATGTTGTTTTTTGCTTAACCCATTAGATATGAAGCCCTAGATAAATTATCATTTGCTTTACTCCTTTCCTTTAGCTTACGTTTATATTGAACCATGTTTGGTTTCGTTCTCATTTGTTTCTTACTTATTTCTCTTAATCAACCATCTTGGAGTTATCTTGATAATCTTACATTAATTAATCTAGTGTTATGTTCAGATTCTTAGGAAAAATGATACTCGGGGTTTACTCTATTTTATACTACTTTTTGACAAGGTGCGCTTGGCTTTGGTTGGTATAGGATTAAATTGATCAGAATTATAAGTTATCTAGACCATAACAACAATCAACGTCCTGAGGAAGATACAAACCAGACTCTCAATGCTCTTTCTCTCTCATTCTCAATCCACACACCATTAGAAAATCATTTTCTAATTTAATTAGAAAAATTTTCTTAGTTAGAAAATTATTTTCTAATCTTAAAAGCAATTACTTTCAAAATTATATTAAAAAATTTAAATTTAAATTTAAATAAGAAAGTCCTTTAGAGATTTTCTTAATTAATTAGAAAACCACTAGTAAATTAAAGAAAATATTTTTCTTCAATTAACAAATGGAAACATTTTTCAAATTTAAATAAAAAACATATTTTTCTAATAAATCAAGAAATTTATTATTCAAATAATTTTTAAAAAAATATAGAATAATAATAATCTAAATAAAATAATATGCTTAATTGATTTCAATCAAATTAAAAAAATAATTCAATTAAAAAATAATTTTATTAATTAAACAAAGAAAATTTTTTTTCTTATTATAAAGGTGTCAAATTAATTAATAATCCCAATCTAATTGAAATATAATTAATTATAATTCTGGAAAAAAAATTTCTATAATTTCAATAAAGAATCAATTAAATTATTAATCTTAATCTTACTAAGAAGAATAATTATTATAATTTTAGAATTACTTTTAAATTTAAAGCTATTTTAAATTATATTTATAATAAAATTATATTTATTAATTAAAATACACTAGCCTAATTCTCAAACAGCCTTATTCTAACTCTTGGGGCCTATTCTAACCTTAGAATAGGTTATACTATAACTAAACAACACTTGTTTCTAACTTAGAATAGCGTATTTTTATATCCATACACCCTTTACTCCAAGTTTAGGTTACACTAACCCTACACCCAAATAACCTCTATTCTAACCCTAGGTTATCCTAACTTTTTGTCAAAACAAGGTCTTCCTCTACTGAGAGACCCCTAACCACCACTTCTCCTATCGCCAACCCTTCTTCATCTTCTTAGTGAAACCTTAGTGAGTATGTTAGCCTTACCTGCCAATCTCACTACTTTTTATTGCTACCTTATCTTCTTCAGTTGTCTAATGCCTCAACTGAAGACACCTATGTTTCTCATCTTCCTTCAACACTACACACCATTGGTGATTTAGGCTAGCAGCAATAAGCAACCACTAGTGACAGCCTTCCTTCGCCACTATCACATTGCCACTTTGGCCATTTGACACCACTCTACTGCCTTTTCACGTCTGTTTTCCATGGTAAGTTTTACAAATGCCAACATTTTCTTCTCACTAGTGGTTTTAGATTTCAGTGTCACCTGCTAGCCTTTCTCGTACTCCTCTCTTCTTCAGCCAGCATCTAACACCTTACAATCTCTTATTTTTTGGGATTTAATAAATAAATAAATTCAACACAAACATAAAACCTAACCTTTTAATTCTATCAACAATCAATTTTGGATAATCTAGATCAAATGCATATGTCCTATTTTAGAAACTGAAAGGTTTCCATTCTTCAAATGCATCAGTCAAAATGTGTTTCCAAAAAAATTAAAGGAAAAAGGTAACAAAACTATGCAACATTGATAGGTTTGGAATTTACCATCTTTTCATATCAAATTTATGGGAAATTAATGTTTAATTGCTCCAACTTGATGTTAAAGTTTCTAAATATCATTTACATTCTTGTATATGTAGATTGGAAGCCAAAACATCAAGAAAATCTAAAAAAATGCTGTGACCCCACCATTTTACTTTCACCCCGCTGTTCTACCCTTAAAGTCAGTGACTAAAGTGGCAGTGTTCTTGAGGCACCACTTAACTCTAGATAAGCACTGTTTAAGTGTGCAATTAAGTGTTTTCAAGTTGTAACTTGCTCCAATTTGTGCTATAGCTTGCCCAAATTGTGTCCACTTGCGCCTAAAATATAAATGAAGGTCTAGGATTGAAATTTGAAGTATCTAACACTGGATTTGAGAGGGAATTCAAATCAAGCCTCACCTTCTCTCTTCCTTAGGTAGTTCTTAAGTTTTCTTTTCTTTTCTCTTTTCCAGGTTCCGTGCTTGTAAATATAGTTTGTTGTAAGGGTTCTCAAGAGTTTTTTTAAGGTGATTAAAGGTTGCCTAACATTTTGTATCATCATTTGGTGAAATCTAAAACCTTCTCTCCCTTATTTATTCTCTTTTGTTCATATTTATGCAATAATATGGGCTTTGGACAGGTTCTTAAATGTCATAAGTGCATGATTAATAAAATTTTGGATCATAATCTTTGTTTATCTGAGTGTTTAATGTTTATTCTAAGTTGGGCACTTAGAATAAGATCATAATTGGTTTAGGATTCGATAATCTCTATATAAATCATTGGAAAATTTATAAACAATATGGTTTAATCCTTTGATATGAGAAATCTACCTAGGTTATCATGAGACCAACTTCAATTACATGGTTTAAAGATTACATGGAATAATTTATATAACCTTTCATTAATCACTATCTTAATCATTAATCATTCTTTCAATTTATTCTTCATATGTTACCAGTTTACCTCTACTAGCTCCAATTTGAATCCTTCCACACCTTTATTTTCCCTAATTTAATAATATATCAAAAACAACAAAAACATTAGTAGCAAAGATGTTTTATCATCATCAAAACATAGGTAGAATCTCCCTTAATTTAGTAGGTCCACTGTTAACCATTAAGCATATCATTAGATATTTGTGTCATACATTATCATTAGGAATATGGTATTTAAAGAATGCATTCTTAGACTTAATTGGATATTCGAGTGTAGCTTATATCATAGTTTCTTAGATAGAAAAAGTAGAAACAACATATGCTAAATTTTAGGGGATGCATTACTTTTATAGTTTAGTAGGAAATAAAATTCAATTTCCTTATCAATATAAGAACTCGAATATGTTGCAGCTAGTAGTTATTATACTCAAATCTTTTAGCTTAGGCAACAACTTAAAGATTATGGCATGGAACTAACAAAGATCAGTAATATGTTTGATAACAGTGGTACCATTAGTCTATCAAATAATCTCATTTAAATGCATAGAGATTATCACTTTCTTATAGATCGTATGCAAAATGATGATATTGAGTTAGATCTTTTTTATACAATCCACTATTTGGTTGATATCTTCACTAAAGAAATAAATAAGGATCGGTTTTTTATGATTAGGATAGAATTAGGATTGATATATGGAAATTTAATATGATAATGTATAACTTACAAATTCATTTTTTGTACATTCATGGATAACATTTTTATAATTCCTAAAAATGTTAGAATATATATGATATCAGTTGCTCTTGTATAAAGGGAGTAATGCTTATATGATGCATATGTTTTGCAGTAGTCTATAGTCTAGGTAAATTCTTTATTTTTTTAACTTTTTATCTTGGTGTTTTTTTTAATTTTATAATATCATATGTTTTATCATCATACAAAATATTGATATTACTAGATCAAGGGAGTCTTCAACCTATGTTTTGATGATGATAACACATCTTTAATACTAATGACTTCTTTATGTTCGATGTATTGATAAGATAGGAAAATGAAAGGGTGACACAAATTAAAGTTAAAAAGAATTCATGTGAAAGACAGTCCAAGAATATGATTGAGATCAAGAATATGAAGACATAACGAGTCCATTTATGTAATTTTTTTATATAGCTCTTGTTTTGCTCATTTTAATGTTTTTTAAGGTCTCTTTATACATGTGCATTAAATATTAGATGATGAATGCATAAATATTTTCAAGGGTCAAGGCTAAATTAAGTTTTTCATTTCAAGGAATCATGTCTTGATCATTAAAACACTTTTGAAAGTCTTTTTGAATATTTTTAAGTCCAGTTTTTCTTAAAAGAATAAGTTTTGGAAGCTTGAAAAACTTAAGAAAGTTTTTAAAAATTATTTCCAAGGTTAGTAGTCAACCAATGTTTGAGTTACTAGTCCATTAGCATTTCAATTTTATGCATAATGGTCAACAAGCATTAACTTATTGATCAACCAATTTTTTGAAAAGAATTAATGAACATTGGAGACATTAGTCAATCAACATAGGTGAGTAGTCAACCAATGTTGGTGAAAATATGTGATTGGTCAACCATTGAGGTTAAGTGGTCAACCAATAAATACAAATATTATGGATATTGGTTTATCAATATGTCAAACTATTTGATCAATGTGCATAATAGTTGTGTTCATAAAAACGAAAAAAAAAGGAATACTTTATTGTATGGCTAATTTTTAAAGAGTAGATTTTGTTAGGTTTTTGAAGCATTAAGTGAATAAAATGCAATTAGTACAAACAAGAGTGATATTTTTACGATTGTATTTTTCATGTGGTTCGTGATACATCATTTTATTGAATTGTGAGTCCTAAACACATTGGTTTAAGCCACTAAGATATTTTAAAGTGTATATTTTCTTATGGCATTGTGATTCAGTTGGAAGGTTTCATTGTACCAAAAGATGATTTTTGTATAAAGGTTTCTCTTCATATGTTGGAAGAAAGATTTTAATAGAATATTAAAGAGGCTCTTGGAAAGTAAATGTAGGCCAGGTTTGTTTGCCTAATCATTATAAAAAATGATTTGCAATCTTCTTCCCTACTCTCTTTACTTTATACAAGTTATTTTTTCTCTTGAGTTACACTAATATATTACTTGAAATACATTGTGATATTTTTTTAAACCCTATTTTCTTTATTTATTCTATTGAATTTTAAAAATTGATTAATCTACCCAATCCTAGTGGATACAACCATACTTCTCATTATATATAATTTATATTGTTTCAAAAGTAGGAATTTAATCTTGCTAGATTCAACACCCACTAATATGTCAATTATAAATGTATTTCTAACTATTTAATAAAGCTAAATGCACTCTTGAGTCTAACCTCTTCAAACCATTAACTAACCTCCTCTTAAAAGTTAAATACCATGTACTAACAATGATCTTGTATCCTAATTTAACATCCATTCCATAGAACTCTCTCAAACTAATGTAATCTAGTTCCACATTATAAAATATTAAAGGTTCCTTATCTTTATACCTTGGAAACCCTTTTTAATCGAGGCGTGCTCCCTTAAATAACCCAATACTTGTCCTTTAATTTAATACAATTCTATTAAGAGAATAGAACATTGATTGATAGGTCTCTTTAAGTCTTCTAGGTTTTAAAAAAATTAAAATCTCAAATCTCAAATTAAACAATACTAAGACTACTTAAGACAAATGTACCTATCACTATATAGCATAGTTAATGTAAGTACAGATGTTATCCCATAAAGACTATTAATGACTAATACTAATTTCCTTATCTTTATTATGACTCAATTATTTAACTAAATTAATCTAAGTAACTAGCTGAAAATTTTAAAAAAATCACCAAATTAAGATTTAAAATGATTGAGTTATGACCTAGATACCTCTAAGACATATAAGTGTTCATTGTTTAACTTTGATTCAATTTTTTTTTATCTAGCTTTTGTTAAACTATAGGAGCCCTAAGTTGAATTATATTCTTTCTTGAGTTATATAATTCATATCCTATTAGTTGATTAATTAGAAGAAGCATTGCTACAATCTAAGGAACCTATTATCTTAGATAGTTTCACGTATATCTAACATTAATAAAATCTATGGAACCTATAATTTTAGTTGGATTCACACCTGGTTAGGAAATCTCATGTAAGACTATATCTATAACTCCATGCAAGACTCCTTACCTTTGGATTGATCTATCTCTCAATCTCAATATATCAAATCAAATATGGGATTGACATTTACATTGGCATTGAAATTAAAACCAATCCATTATATCAATAGATAACTAGTCCATTACGTCCATAGATAAATCTAAATAAAAAATTTGAAAATCAATACACTTAATTAAAGAAATAAAAATTATCGCTGCAACTTAGGGTTCATAACATCTAGATCTTATGATAATTTATTTCCTAAAATTTAAAAGAAAAATAATAATCATAGAAGAAGAACAAGACATTGGAAAGCTCATTCTCATGGTGTTTTAATCCTTAAAAATTTTATGAATATTGTTGGAACTTATCCTAGATCTCTTAATCTTGGATGTTTTGATTCAATTCTCATCATAAATTCTTTAAAATATTTTAAAGAAGACTTAGATTTCACCGTTGGTGTTCTGGTGGTGATGATAGGCTTCAAAAGATTAAAAGTTCTCATAATAATATAAGTTTACACTTAAATAAGAGAAGGTTAATGATAGTCCAACGACCTAAGTCGTGTGTTGCGATCTAAACAAAGAAATATAAATCAATTTATATCATATACCAAACTGGAGTACAAGCGTACCTCGTCGACAAGTAATACAAAATGGTAAGAATCGAGTATTGTGCCCAAGGGATTCCAACATGCAAGAAAATTAAATTAAATGATTCAAAATTACTTAGAAAATTAAGATTTGATTGAACCACAAATGAACTAAAACAAGCGAAATAAGAAAAGATGTAAGATGCAAATTAGTGGACCAAATGTAATAGAACTAGACCAAATGATAGAAAAATGGCTGAGGTATTGAACTTCAATTGGATTAGGCACCCAATACTTAAAATGATGGATTGATTTAGGATTTACCTCACTTAAGCAAGTCACACCTAATGTTCATAGAAGTTCCTCTTCTCTTTTACTCTCAATT
>JAOXYD010093903.1:0-11933 GCA_028565735.1 Pinacopodium congolense | reverse complement strand
TTAATGTCTTATTATGTTTGATTTGCAGAATGGAGCTTAATGATGAAGATTGGAGCAAAAACATCAAGAAAACCTCTGTGTTCTATCCCTTAACGGTACCCTAAGAAGGTGCCATTGTCTGATGAACAGGGGGCCATTGAAGGGTCCAGCATTTGACCTATAACGACACCTTGAGAGGGTGCCGTTATAGGACGGTGGGGTGCCGTTGTACCCAGTGTCAACAATTTCAGCTCCAAATCTTGCATATTTCAAACCTGGCATGATCCTAATTAATTCCATTGTCTGCTAGCACATGTGGGAGGTCTAGGTTGTCTGCAAAGAGCCAAGAAAACATTGGAAACACGTAGAGAGTTAGAGAGATTCAGATCAAACTAGTTAGAGAAGCTCTTGCTTATCTCTTCTTTTTCTATTTGATAGTTTAGGCTTCAAACACTTATATTTTGAGTTTCTGATTGTATTTTGAAGTTCTGTTTGTTGGAGATTGAAGCTAAGACATATATTTGAGTTTCTAAATTATCATGAGGGTTTTCTAACTCAGATTAATCATTATATTCTCATATTTTTCAGATTAAATCAAAGTCTATGTTCTTATGTGCATATCCTTGCATATTCTCTGATTTTTCTTGCTAGATCTTGTGGATTTAGAGTTGTGGTGATGTTTAGATCAAGCCTAGGAGTATAAGACTTGTATACAAGGGTTCTAAAAATGTTTTATGACTTCTAAACTACTTTATTCAGCTCATATTTGTAGATCTATCTATGTATGTGGTGTAAGATGCATATCTTGTATGTTTTGATTCAAATGCATGGCTAATCGATTCTGTTGCTATAGATTGATGTTTTGAAAATTTAAAAGAGTTTATATGCATGTTTAAATTTCTTTATTTTTTTATTGAAGATTTGAAAGTACCAACTTTAAGCTGGCCACTTAAGATTAAGATTTAAGATAGTTTAAGCATGAGAAATCATCTTAAATTATTTGAAGAATCAATAAACAACATAAATTAATCCTTGCATGACTAAACTTGGATTTTTTTGTGAAAGTTGGAGTTTTGGAATTAATTTTCTAGAATTAAACTTCTTGAAATTAATGCCCATTTACTTGATTTTAAAGCATAACCAAACTTTAAACAAGATTATATGGAGAAAAATCAAGGTCTTAACCATAGCTTTGTTTTGATTTTGTGAAGCACTTTAATCAGACTTTAAACTTGTTTTAAAACTCAAATTAATCATCAATCATCTAATCCATAGCTAATTTACACATTTGGTAATTTTAAGAATTTTTTAGAAGCAATCAAAATTGTTTTTAAAGTGTTTAAGCCAAAGTTGCCAATTGTAATCCGATCAATCTGGTAATTAAGTAACTTTATCCTCGTGGGTTCAACACTAAGAGTCTAAAATATTACTCCACTTTATTACTTTTGCGATAGGTGCACTTGCCTTAAAAGTCCGTTGGTTTTAAAAGTTAAATCATTTCAAAATCACTTTAAAGTCACCTAACCAATGCAACAAGTTTTTGGCGCCGTTACCAAGGAAGAAGGAAACCTTAATATAGGAAAATTGTTGTCAACTACTTTAGGACTTGTAAAAATTTGTTTTATAATTTTTCTGAATTTTTCTGTAATTATTTCCTTGTTATTTTGTCTTGTGTGCCTTATTTTCTTTTTACTTAGTTTATTTGCTTTGTGTGTTTATTTTCTTTTATTTAGTCTTTTATTTGAACTTGTATGCATACTCGGGGATGCAATCCCGAGCCAGTAGACTTTGATCCAGAACTCGAACGCACATTAAGGAAGAAGAAGAAAGAAGCTCGTGCGACATCGTCCAATCCATTAGACATAGGAACATCGATTGACACTAAACTTGAACCTGTAAAAATGAATCCTGAAGAATATGTAGTTGTAGGATCTCATGTAGAAAATAAAGAACCAACCATGATGGACTTAGGTTTAGAGAACCGAGGTAAACCTGTGGGACATATATAGCGGTTTAGTAGACCACCGTATTGTTTATTGAACAACCATATATCTATCTGACAACAACAACAAAAAAAGATAGAAGGATCTTTTCACCCAAAACTTGGCTTACCTTAATTGGAAAAGGTATAAAAGCTAAATGAGGAGGAGAGGAAAACATATTTTTCAATAGCCATTACATTTTCTAAGTTTTACTTCTTGTTTTTTCAAAAAGTTCTTAGTGTTCTTGGTGTTTTAGGTTGGAGTTTGATTCTAGTTTGATTTCTTTTCACTTAGTTCAATGTTCTATGCAGTTTTATGCTTTAAATAATGTTATTAAATGATTTATTTTCTATTATTTTCGTATTTTTATGTTATAAGATGTTTAGGTTGAGTTTTCTATAAGTTTTAAGCTTGAGAACTATGAACAATGTATGGATGATTGGGTATAATGCAATGGATGATCTTTTCTTTGACTTCCAAATTTGATTTTGATTGTATAAGCTCAATTACTTATTAGTTCAAGTCTGCCATGATTGGATTTTGGATTGTTTAATGATTTAGTTTATGGGTTTTTTATTATTCTTGATGTTTTTGATTGTATTTTGCTTTATAGTTGAAATTATACATATTCTTAAGCTATAAAACATTTAATTTCAGTTTTTCCCTAGGTGTGCTGAAATTTTTGTTTTAGTGTAATTAGTTTTGGATTTTTTAATTAAATTGTAATTAGTTGATTACTGGCCTAAATAACTTAAGTTTAAATTAGATTAAGTGTTAAATCTTGATTTTCATTGCTGGTTTTGAATTTTCCAACCTTGATTCCTTTAATTAAGTATATGTTATGATTATTTAATTTGTGTTTTAATTATTTTAAGCATGTGTGGCTAGTTTTCTAAAGGTTTGAAGGTATTTTAAGGATAATGGGCTATTATTTGTGAGACTGTGATTGGGCTTATCTTAAATTTGATGTTTTAAAGCTTAGGTTAGATTGGAACTTGGGTTTAGTGTTAAGGATTATATATTTTCTCTAGACTTGATCACCCTTTAGGTAATTTTCTAATCCAAATACTAGGGTTAAGTGTGTGATACGTAATAGTCTATAGTGATTCCCGAAAATAACAATAGACTAGTTGGATTTTAGGCAAACTTAACTTAACTAACTTTTGTAGGGTCCTAATCCTTTAGGTTATACCTTTTGATCATAATCCTTTAGGTTATACCTTTTGAGCTTGTGTGTAGGTGACTTAAGTTAGTCATTCCTTAGTACCTAATGTTTCTTTATTATTAAACTTAGAGAGTTTGTTCGAAGTTGTAGCAGAGCTGGAGATGTTTTAAAAACTTGTTAGATTTACCTACTTTCGAGGTATTGAGAGTTGGAGAGTTTTTTTGAATCCATAAGCTAACATCTTCCCTAAAATACCATTTACTTAGATTCGAGGATCAATAATTGTCTCAGAAGCTCGATGATACCTTTTGTTAATTTCTTTGATATTGCTATTAGTTTATCACCTTTTGCATTGTATTTGCCTTTTTAGTTGCTTTTATTACTTCTTAGCTTGTTTAATTCTCATCACTTCAAGAGTTTTTATTTTCTTTTCATTTACAACATTTGAAATAGCAATAGCCTTTTAACTCTTGTGGTTTGACCTTAACTCACTGTACTACAATGTGAGGTCTAGTTAGAAATTTGTTATTTGATAGTTTGCAACGAGCTATCAAAATTTTGACATCGTTTCCATGAAGTTGGTGTACGTTATTTGTTATTTCTTATGTTGCCTTTATTTTTATTTTTGCTGATTTTTATCACTCTTCCATTTAATTTGCATGTCCCATAATTCTTCAAAACATATTCGATGGCGAAAATTTGTTGAGGACAATAGGAGTGCATTACTTTCTCCATCAACCCTTTCTCTTTCTCTCTTATTGCTAGTCATACTAGGTTTGGTCAAAGCGAGCAAACTAGCCATACTCTTCTTCCTGAACGTGGTAGTTCTTTATCCTCCGAAGAAGAAGTTGAAGATGGCTTAGAAGAGTATATAGAGGAAGAAGAAATAGAAGAGATCATAGAGTCTCATCAGCGTACCTTAAAAGAGCTTACAACTCCTACTTTTAACCCTAACCTGCTTTGTATTAATTATCTAGATGATGAGATAGAAGTTGAGATTAAACCTAAACTAATCCATGCATTACCCACTTTCACAGGTTTTTAAGACACCAATTCATTGGGATCGGACTAGATCACTGACCTGAACAAGTTCTTAATGTAGTTTCATATAACATATTTGGTATGAAGCCAACGGGAGTCACAGTAGAACAATTCAAGCTCAAGGCACTTCTTTTTTCTTAGTTGATGCAGCCAAGGAGTGGCTTTATGATTTACCCGTTGGATCAGTCAATACTTAGGAGCAGATGCAGCAGGAGTTATTACAGAAGTATTTCCCCAGTTCAAGAGCCACTAACATTAGAAAGGAAAATTGTGGTATCCGGTAGGATGCAAGTGAGTCGTTGAACAAATACTGGGAACGCTTCTTCAAGAAAATTTGTAACAGTTTTCTAAACTACCAGATAAGTGAACAATTGCTAATTCAATATTTATATAAGGGTTTGTTACCTTTAGACAAGAATATGATTGATACTGCGAGTGGTGGAGCTTTGGTCGGTAGGACTATAGAGAATGCGAAGAACTTGATTGAAATAATGGTAGTTAACTCTCAGTATAAAGGAAGCCTCAATAATGCTTCTTCTTTGACAAAGCAAGCGAAGGAGATATCCATTCCAAATTTAAGCAAAAAGTATCTAACTTGACCTCCTTAGTGCAACAATCAGTGATGGGCAAATGACCTACTAAGGTATGTGGTATTTGTGCTTTAACTGATCATTCTACTGATACTTACCCCACTTTACATGATGAACAACAGGTTAATACAGTTGGAGGATTCCAAAGGCAATAGCAATGTTATGATCCTTTTGCCCCCACTTACAATCGGGAGTGGAAAGGTCATCCTAACTTTAGATTCAGGAACCCAAAGCAAGATAGTAGCTCCAACGTGTGACCAACTACTTATCAACAATAGCAACAACAAGGATTTCATGCACCTCAAAGTTTTCATCAGAACCAACCACAGTTTCAACTAAAGCCACCCCTCTGCCACCACCACCACAACCACTCTGGTTTTAGCTTAGTTACCTGCAATCATCTCCCGAGTTTAGTTGGTCCAAATCAATGTAACTTTAATGGAAGAAATGTATGTAAAAGCATATCAAAAAGAGGTGCAAACTTGCCTACCTCATATACTCCTTTGAAGTAAGAACCAGCTCATGGTATACATTCCATCTTAGGAGTACCTGAAAGACACCAATTAATTACCAAGATCTCCAAGTTTTAAATCTCATAAAATGAAAAAATGATATCTCTACAAAAACCTATTTATGTGGTTCCTTTCATGCAAAGAGTGATAGTAGACAGATTTTAGACAAGCATTAATGAGTTCCAATAGATAACAATAGAAAGTACAAAATTGGCTCTAATGACACAACTTTAAAGCAAAAGAATTCAAACAATTAGCCTCCTAATTCTTTAACGAGAAAATGTGGACAAAATTACATGGCTCAATTGTGCCAAGCCTAAGTTGGGGTGTATGATAATAGTCTGGATATTTCACCATTCAGTAAGAACCATTCTTTTGAAGCTTCACACAATGAGGGAAGAAACCTAGAAATAACAATCAAATATGAAATGCATCACTAGTGACCAAAATAAGTACTCATGCTTCCTAGTCATGACACCAGAGAGTAATTTGTAAATTACTTGATATTACGAACTTCTTTATAGAATCAACATAGTTTTGATTAAAGGTTAGCTCAATTTCAACTCTCTCCAAAAGGCCTTCCAGTTGGTCTTGTATATCTCTAGCTCGTTTCAGACTCCTAACCTTAAAAAATCAATAAAATCAATAAAAAACACAGATCTTGCAGCAAACTATATATATATATATATATGTGGTCACCAACATTTCTTGTGTGGAAGTTCATTCGGGCATTGTCAGCGTGAACTTGTTTATCTTTTAGATGATAAAAGATTGAATTAGCCACAGAGAGCCTAGCAGCAATTGAAATGATCTCATCTGAACACTTGTATTTATCCAAAGCAACTATCATTTTAGACAGCATTAGATCAAGTGGGAATTCAGCCATCCTTCTGCCAAATTTTGTCAACTCACCAAGTTTATTTAGTGCACTCAATGCAAAGAGTAGTTCTAATGCTTTTATCAGTGCCTCAGAAGGCGGTGGGTCCATAAAGTCAAAATACAATAGGTCATGAATGCCAAGACTCTTCAAAGTGATCACAACATTGGTCAAGTTGGTCCTCTATATCTTTAGTACAGTGTTGTCATCCAAGTCCTGGTAATAATTGTATGTAGTGTACAGACGAAAACATTTTCCTGGACCTGTTCGACCTAATTGACCAGCATGCTGATTTGTAGAAGCTTTTGAAATAGGAGTGACAAGCAAAGTGTTAGGAAATCGAGAAGTGATCTAATCATGTAGCGGATGCAAAAACAACACAAAACAATTTCATGTTTTTTTATTTCCCGTAAAGCCAAAATCTCGATATTCTATAATAAAATTAAATTTAAAAAATAATAAAGCATGAATCTAAATTCATACCTTTTTTTCAAGCTTGATCAAACTCTTCGTCTTCTCGTATCTATCTTGGAAAAACCACTTGAGCTGCACATGTGTCCGACTTCTAACGGTATCCATAGGTCTACTGGAAGAAAACCCAAAAAATTTTGGAGAGGAAGTAAAGTCGTGCTAGCAACTCTAGGGTTGCCTCCTTATATAGTGAAAAAATCGTATTTTTCCTAATATTAAAATTAAACATAAATCATAATGAAATATAACCTTAATTATAATTTTAATTGAATCAAATATCTTATATTTAAACTTAAAATTTTTTAAACTTTACAATTAAGTCCAACTTAATTAAATTTTTCTCTCTTCCAATAAACCTATATGTGTGACCCATTAGATTCCTAATATGTTGGTAATGATCATAAATTATAATTCTAATTCATAATTAGAATTAGATAAATTAAAACTCATTTTAATTTATCTTTAATTCTCCAATTAAAAAATGTATTATCATAAATCAAGATTGACGTCTTGCAACATGTCATGACCACCCAAATAATAGGAATGTTAAAGTAATTTTGACTTAATTTGTCCGTGCATGATTTTTCATATAATTCAATCCTTTCATCATATAATGTTCTGATTAGACATATGGAATTAGTGTCTTCTCTATTTGAGTCTAATCATATTAGTTCTCTACCATTAGCAATTGATTTTATTAATAACAATTGGAAACTCTTTTCATAGTGTCATTCCACCTTAATCAAGGATTTCATAAATCAATACTAATCAAGAACAACGGAGCATTCTCCCTAATTACTTTAGGGTGACGAATCCTATATTGGTCACTCAACTACCTTAATATAGTTCATGTTATATCCAATGACTACCTAGTGAATTATCCATGATTAGAATAAGTCGTAAGTAGTATCAAAACATAATAATCCTTATACAAGATAACATTGATGTTCTCAAGTCTAAGAATCACTTATACAATCATCACAATGAGTATTTCCATAGACACACAAGTAATGTTCTACATGAAATTCTCATAGCGGGTCAGTTCAATGAACTTGTTCTCTAACAAACATCTACACATTATTCAAGTATTTTCATACTTTAGTCTATGAGATCGACTACTTCTTTCATAAAGAAAAACATAATGTGTATTAATCTTTCCGCTTTATTAATGTCCAGTCTTAATAGAGTAACGACTATGAACAATTTAAGAACAATAACATAAATCTCATAATTATTATCTCCATCATAATTTTATTTATAATACATATTTTTTCAATGGACTTTATCTTATACATTAGTCAATTAAACAAATATATATAAGATAAATAATGCCTTTATAAAATGTGTCATAACTCTACAACCAACCAATTGGTTGCAGAGTATAAACTAACACAAAGACTCCATCCTAGTTCTTGGATTATATGATTTCGTCTTGCAAAAACCAAGATCAATGACATACTTAATGCCATCAATTGTTAAAGATGTTTTTGCAATATTTGTCACAATGACAACCTTTCGTGCCCCTTCTGGAGTGGGTTCACATATTTTTTACTGAAATTCAGTCGGCAGGTTTGCATATATTGGGCAGATAATAAGTTCAACAATTTTTGTCCCCAAGCCATTTATCCTGTGCTTTAGAATTTCCTCAGCAGTTTCAATTTCTTCCTGACCTGTGAAGAATACTAACGTATCTCCAGGCGGCTGCGTCACATGAATTTGAAGTACAGTTACTATTGCAGTATCCAAGTAATCAGCTTCCGGAGCTTTAGTGTAGTGTATCTCAACTGGAAATCTTCTCCCTGGAATTTTAAAGATAGGAGCAGAATCAAAGTAATCACTGAATTTTTCAGCATCAAGTGTAGCACTTTGAGATGAGCAACTTCAAATCTGGACCAAACCGGGCTGTATCCTGTAATGTAGTTTACATATTGATCAGTCAGGAAACTGTGAACACAAAATCAAACATTTCCATTTGGAAACTCTTTCTGATGCATGAAATAACGCAACAGATATACACAATTAGGTGACAAAACCGAATAAGCATGCATCAATTATGCTAGATATACATGTCTCGCTTTAATGAAGTAATAGACCTTCCTGACCTTTACCAATCCAAATAGTATGTCAGTTGACAAAGTTCTTTCATATGCCTCGTCTACCATCACAACGCTCAGAACAGGGGTTCATAGACCCTGTCTTTAAACTAAAGAAATTAAGGCAAGTACATTGCAAAGTTACTTAGAGGAATTCGACATGAGGCTTAGCAGAACCGACTTAATTGAAGGCCAGGCTATAAGCCATTTCTTGGCAGGTCTGAAGGAAGAGATCAAAATGACAGTAAAGCTTTTTCAACCTAATACCTTATACGTAACATATGCTCTAGCCAAGGTACAGGAGGTTCTATGGTCCAAAAAGAGTCCGAGGGATAACAAGTTCTCGGGGGGAATGAGCAAGGCTTCACCGGCTGCCATGACTCGATCAGTTACTAGTCTTCCCTCTTTTGTTCTTAATTCAAAAACAAATGCTACTCGACTACCTACTGTTATAAATGGAATTAATAATACCTCGAGATAGATTCGGAACTTAAATTTTTTTGGCAAGGAATTGGATGAAAAGAGGCATAAAGGGTTGTGCTTCTGGTTTGATGACAAGTTCGTCCAGGACATAAATATAAGAAACAACAGCTCTACATGTTAACTATGGAATATGAATAAATGATGGATCCAAAATTAGAAGAAGGACTCGATGATGTCACCTTGACAATTGAAGAATAGCTACAACCACATATGTCAATCCATGTCATGACTGGAACCTATAGTTATCAGATAATGAGGATTAAAGGCTCAATAAGTAAGAGGATCTTGTCCTTATTAATCGAATCAGGTAGCACTCATAACTTCATGGATACAGAGGTAGTTAAACAATTGGTATGTGTCCTAGAACCTATTAATGAATTACGAGTTGCAGTTGCCAATGTACATGTCTTAACATATAAGGAGATCTATAAATCTTTCCAATGGAGTATTCAGGGGTATCAATTCCAGGAAAATTTCTTGATCTTATCCCTCGAAAATTTTGATATGGTCTTAGGAATTCAAAGGCTGTCGACTTTAGGGGACATTATGTGGAATTTCCAGAAATTACAAATGAAGTTTCAGCTAAGAGGGTGTGATTACATGCTTCAAGGGGATATGAACAACCAACTCCAAGTAGTGTCGCAGGAACAAATTCAGAGACTGTTATCAATAAAGTCTCAACAATTATCTTAACCAGTGTTTTTCCCTTTCCTTACAAAATGCAAAGACTCCTACGCAAGCATTTGAGTTAGTACAAGAATTGGCATTGGTTATGGATGCAAGAATTCCAGCAAATATTGCCACCCTCATCCAATAATTTGCGAAGATATTTGGAGAGACAAAAGGGCTACCACCTCATAAGAGCCATGATCATGGCATCTATTTAAAGGAAGGAGCATGGCCACTTTGCATTTGCCCCTATAGATATGGCCCCTTGTAAAAGAATGTAATTGAGCAAATGACACAGGAGTTACTAGATTTTGGGGTTATTCGAGCAAGCACTTCTCCTTTCTCCTCTCCAATAGTTCTAGTAAAAAAGAAAGACCATTCATGGAGGATGTACATAGACGATAGGAACCTAAACAACCTGACTGTGAAAGCCAAATTTCCTATACCTGTCATTGAGGAGCTATTGGAGGAGCTACATGGAGCTGTTGTCTTCTCAAAGTTGTACCTAAGGTTCGGATACCACCAAATAAGGATGAAACCAATTGATGTGCACAAAATAGCCTTCCTAACTCATGTAGGTCATTATGTGTTCCTAGTTATGTCATTCGGCTTAATTAATGCTCCATCAATATTCCAAGGTCTCATAAATGAAGTTTTCAACAAAAAAAATTTTAGGAAGTTTGTGTTAGTATTCTTTAATGATATTCTTATATATAGTGGCAACATGAAGGATCACACTTCCCACCTAGCTCAAACCTTCTAAGTATTGTTAAATAACAGATTATTTGTTAGGATGAGTAAGCGTAGCTTTGCAGTTGAAATGGTTGGGTATCTTGGCCATTTTATCTCATTAGAGGGTGTTGCTTCCAAGAGTCAATTGCTAAATATTTTTATATGTGCACTCCGTGGAACTGTAGAAATTGATATAAAAAAACAAAATGATATTATAGCAATCCCAATACTAACGAAGTACAATGAAGAACATTTGTAGAGAGCATGAAACATCAATTGTTTGTGTAGAAGAAATGTTTTCATTGCTGAAAAGTCTCTCTACCATGAGAAAGGTTTTTATTGTAAAAAAGAAAATACGTCTATCAAAAAATGCTTAATAAGCTAATAATATTATTAGCTAATTAGTGGTTATGGCACTTTTGCTTTGCCTTCGATCCCAATCATTGACTCAAACAAAATAATAAAAGTGAAAGTGCTCCATCAGCCTAATTTCCAAAGAAATATCATATAGTTTGGAAGATCTTATCATTGTTCTTTTCTTTTCAAATTGAGGATTTATACATTATAATTGAAATATAAATTATTCAATATTTCTATTGCGCGTGCTTCAGGATACTATCTAAGGGTATCCTAAGCTAGCCCAGCCAACATGCAAAATTCACCCTTATTCTTCACAATTTACTTGATTGAATCATGAATCAATAAGATTAATGTATCTAAAAAATTTATTTGACCCAGTTGTGCAATAGTAAAATGAAGAGATAAGACACAGAATGTGACAGTGAAGAAGAGCTATAAAATCCCATACATAGAAAACGAAATAAACAAGATCCTGGAGATTGAAGCATGACAGGCGACATGAACACTGATGTTTCTAGTGTTTCCAAGGCGTCGCCACCAAAAGCCACGTAAAAGAGTGTCTTTTACTGAGGGTGGCATTTAATGAGGACGGATATAATGAGTATCTCTAGTTCCAATTTCATGATTGTAGAGATTTTATATCTCCAAAAAGGTGTAAGGAACTGATTCTGAAAAGCCACCCATTCTTAGTCAAAATCCTTACCCGTTTTATATTTTAGGCACGATGTTAATTTCACAAACATCCATATTCTTTTTGTTGTTTAATTTCTTGCTATTTATTTTTATAATAATAAATTTCATAATAATACAATATTTATAATAATAATAATAATAATAATAGGTTGATAATTTAAACATTATTTTTTTAAAATTTTTAATTTAAAGTAATTGTTATTATATTATTTAAAAAATATTTATATTATTCTCATACTTATGCAATATTATAAATATTAAATTTGTAAAAAATAAAATATTTATA
>JAOXYD010093892.1:0-11933 GCA_028565735.1 Pinacopodium congolense | reverse complement strand
CCATTTAAGTTAAAGAATTTCATATTGTTTAACTTGGCCTTAGGTGTTTAAAGAGTTTAAATTCCGCAATAAGTTTTTAAACACCCAATTCACCCCCCCTCTTGGGTGCCATAGGGCTAACAGACATTACAAGGAGAATACAATAGTTGTTGGGAAAAAATCACAAACCAAAGAGACAATCAGTTGAAACTTTCAAGTGAGTAGCGACATGCTTCCCATCTAGAGAGATTCGGCTGAACACAAGAAAAAAATGCAACAACAAAAAGATCCAAGAAGTTAGGCATTTAAAAAGCACTTAGAAGATTAGAGAGAAGATTCCTTCCATGGTCCACATTTACGGCTTTGAAAAAAGCAATAAGAGGAGAGTCTTAGATAAATCAAGGAATTCAACTGCAAATAACGAAGCTCTCTTCTTGGTTGGTTAATAAATTCGACTGGAGTGTGAATGATGACATAGGGGCTCTCTTTGATCTGTTTAATTGACTTGTTATGAAGAATTTCTTTCAATGGCTATTTCATTTGCCTTGACCAATTATTTCTCCATTATCTTTAGACATTCATGTTAATCGGGTTTCACTAGCTTAATGTTGTCTTTAATTTTCAATTGCTTGTTAGGTCCTAATGTTATGTTTATTATTGGCCGAATGTCTTGATTTATTTTTTCTTTAGTATTAATGCATTCCTAGATATAGAAGTTGTTCTCTTCTTTATAACATTTTAGTGGGTTATTAATATACATAGCTTAATCTATTAACTTTGTAAGGAACCATGTTTAGGTAGATGCTAATTGTGGTTTTTATTTTCTTGTGTCTAGCTTATATTTCAATTATTTGGGGTTTTGATTTCTACATTTTTCATATTTATTTAGATCAAAATGTTAAGTGATTTGATATTTTATTTCATGGAGTTTCATTTATCCTTAAAGTGTTTGGTTCATTTATGTTTAGTAGTTAGTCTTTATACATTTTCTTAGGCATTAGTTCATTAAATTTCAGTTTTTTCTCAATTTATATAATCTAGAATTTTTATTTAGATTGTTAAATTAAATATTGGTTAATTATGTTCTAGTTAATTGCTTATTAGTTTAAGTAACTTAATTTTTCATTAGGTAAAGTGTTGAATTTAGATTTCTTAGATTAGTTGATAATTTTCCAGCTTTTGTTTTAATTGCTTAAGTATGATTTACGTTCATTTAATCCTTGTTTTCAGTAGATTAAACATGTGTAGCTAGTCCTCTTAGGGGTTTGGAGATATTAGAAGGATGAAGGAATGAAAATTGTGATAATGAGTTGAATTTATGCTTAATTTGGTGCTTGTATGTCTAGGTTAGTTTGGGACTTATGTTAAATGTCATGAATTAAGAGTTATCTCTAGGCTTGATCACTCTTTAGGTAATTTCCTAATCCAAAAGCTAGGGTTGATGTGCGTGATATGTAATAATCCATAACGATTCCCGAAAGTAGTAATAGGTTAGTTGATTTGTTAGGATACTTAATCAACTAACCTAGGGTCCCATACCTTTAGGTTACATCTTTAGAGCTTATGAGTAGGTGGCCTAAGTTAGTTGTTCCTTAGTACCTAAGGTGTCTTCACTATTAAATCTAAAGAGCTTGTTCTAGGTTATAGTTGGGGATATGAGCGTTTCTAGAGCTTGCTAAATTTGTTTGATTTAGAGGAACTAAGGGTTTGAGAGATTATTCGAGCCTATAGGCTATCACCATGACTAGAGTACCTTATATTTAGATTAAAGGATCAATAATCATCCAGAAATCCTAAAGATGTCCCTAACCTACTTCTTTGCTATTATTATTAGCCTTTTTTAGATTTGCTTAATGTTTGCCTTTTATTTGCATTCATTGCATATTAGCTTATTTTGCTTTCATCATTTCAAGGTGTTTTCTATTCTTTTTCTTATAATATTTGAAATAGCATTTGTATCCCAACTCTTTGTGGTTCGAACCTAACTCACCATTACTACATAGTTTGGGTGATTAGGAATTTTATTATTTGATAACTTGCGACGAGCTCATCAAGGGAGAACATAAAGAAGCAGAAGAAGGCACTAAAGGCTACTATATTGGATGACTTAAGTGATTTTGAGAGCAAACATTCATAAGAGGAGATAGCCCATATATGCTTTTATGGCTATAAATGATAAGGTACCATCTTATTCTTATTAATATGATGATAATGACAATATTGATGATGAATTGTCATATGATAAGCTAGTTGAGTATTTAGCGGCTATGACCTTAAAAAGAAGAAAATATCTTCCAAATACAAGGAAACTTTATATTTTTAAATGAATGTATGTTAGAAATGATAGATTGAGAAATGAAATGCATGACATGTTTGAAGTTAAGAGTACGAAAGTTGCCCATAATGATTATATAGATAAGTTAGTATATGAAAATGAGGCCTTGAAGAAGTAAGTGAATGTCCTCAGGGAATCTTTACCTAAATTTACAAAAGGCAATGAAAAATTAGAATACATACTTGGAGCCTAAAAGGCTTCTAATAATGGGCATGGTTTAGGATTCATTCAGGGAGTGTTTCTATTAATGCCAAAACTACATTTGTAAAGGGCTAGAGCTTAGATAGCGAGAACATATTTAGGCCTTATTTGAAAATGTAGCTTCATCTTCTAGATCCCAACCCATAAGACAACATCATGTATTCATGTATAGCACTAGGACAAAATCCAGGAAGGAAATGCATTCAAGAAAGAATGAACATAACTTTTATAGGAATCACAACCAAAACGTGACTCATTTAGGTCATATTTAAGGCACAGCGATATATTTCATTATCATACCCCCTGTGCACATATGCATAAATCTAATAGCATTTCTCATTCATATCCTAGGCACCATTACCATTAAAGCAGGACATAAAATGATAAGAGACTTAGAAATACATATAGGAATAATATCAGAAGAATTAATTTTCATTCATGTGATGCTCCTATAATTTCTTATTTTTTAGATATTATGGGCATATTGAAAATTTTTGTTATGACAAAAAAAGATTATGGCATAAGTCATTAAAATTTTTGAATGATAAAAAAATTCACTAACTCTCAAGGGCCCAAATTAGTCTAAGTACCTAAAATAAAATGAATCCCTTATTTTGTACGAATACAAAATAAGAAAATGGTATACCGATAGTGGATGCTCAAAACATATGATAGGTGATGCATCCTAATTTGTTCTTCTCAAAAGTAAAGATGGAGGATTTGTCACTTTTGGAGACAATGTTAAGGGTAAGATAATTGCCATTTAAAAATTCGGTAAAAAAGATCATAAAATCATTGAAAATTTACTTTTAGTTAATTATTTGATGCATAACTTACTTAGTATAAGCTAACTTTATGATAAAGATTTCTAAGTGTGCTTTGAGGAAAATTCATATATTATTTATAAGGTATAAGATAATAGCATAGCATTTATTGGTAAGAAAGAAGGGAAACATGTTAGATAATAGCATTGCATTGTTGGTAAGAAAGAAGGAAATATTTACAATATTAATCTTAATGATCTCTCTAACCATGATGTTAAGCGTTTCATCTCTATGAGTGAACATGTTTAGATGTTTCATAAAAGATTAAGACATATAAGTATGAAACTCATTTCCAACTTAAACAACAAGTAACTTGTGAGTGAACTACCAAAGGTCAAGTTTGAGAAAGACAAGGTATGTGGAGTTTGCCAAATGGGGAAATAAACTAAAAATTTCTTTGAGAAAGTGATAATATATTTTAGACCTTTAGAGTTATTACATATGGATTTATTTGGTCTATTAAGGTTACTAATCCAAGTAGAAGATCACATGTTTTTGTCATTGTAGTTAATTTTAGTAAGTTTACATGGGCTTTATTTCTAACTAGCAAAGATAAATTTTTTAGTCCTTTTATGAAATTTGGACAGAGAATGCAAAATGGGAAAAGGTTTTACAATTATACTCATTTGGAGTGATCGTGGTAGAGAATTTGATAATGAGTTGCTTGAAACTTTTTGGAATGAAAATGACATTTCTCTACACTTAGGACCCCTCAATAAAATGGAATTAATGAGAGGATTTTGCAAGAAATGTCTAGGACTATAATTAATAAATGTGATATTCCTAAATATTTTTTGGTGAAAGCCATACCTTGTACTTGCCATATATGTAATAGAGTTTACAAAAAGACCAACTATGGATGAGAGCCCCTATGAGCTTTGACACGGGGAAAAAAAATTAGTTATTCCAAAGTGTTCAAGTGAAAATGTTACATTTTGAAGACCAAGGATAGGTAAGGTAACCTTGATGCAAAAATAAATAAAGACATTTTTGTAGGCTATTTTTTTAAGTAGTAAGGCATATAAGGCATTTAATAGGAGAAGTGTAATGAACGAAGAATCAATGCATGCTATTTTTTATGAGATTAATCCATTTGAGGTGAAGAAAAACCTTGGAGATTTTGAAATATGTTTGCCATATGATTTAGAGAAATTAGGTCTAAAAGAAGAAAAGGACGATCATCAAGCCACTCCACTTGCATCATTCTTGTACCAAGTGAGGGTGACAAAAAAGGTGAGGAAATGCCTAAGGATTAACTAAATTTTAAGCGATGCATAAATAGCTATAGTTAGTAGATCCTTCATTAGAGATTTGTCTTATATTGCCTTTATTTCTTAAATTGATCCTAATAGCGTAGAAGAAGCACTTAGTGATGAATGTTGTCTTTGTTCATAAATGAGGAGTTAAATCAATTTGAGTATAATAAAGTTTGTTACATATAAATGAAAAATGGATTCACTTTTTTCTGTGATTTCAAATATTTCTTACTTCTACGGAACCAAGAGGTCGAAAAGATTGAGAAAAATCGGGCATTCACAACCTCTACTTTAGTAATAAGGCCTAGTGATTACTAAGTGCTTCTTTATGTTGTTAGGCTCAATTTGAGAAATGAAGGCAACATAAGATAAACAGTGATTACTAAATTATAGTCATAAAATGGGTGTTTAAGAATAAATTTGATGAGTGTGGCAATATTATGAGAAACAAGGCCAACTAATAGTTAGGGGTTATAATTAAGAAGAAGGAATTAGAAAGAGACTTTTACACTCATAGCTAAGTTACAAGCAATTAAATTATTACTTGCATTTATATCTTACATGGATTTTAAACTTTTTCAAATGGATAAAAAAGGGTGCTTTTTCAAATGGATTTATATAAGAAGAAGTTTATGTTAACTAACTCCTTAGTTTTGAACACTTAATCAGGCTTATAAACTTTCTAAAACTTTATATAGTTTAAAACAAACTCCTTCAACTTGATATGAAAGATTGAGTGTATTTCTTAAAAAAATGATTTTATGAAGGGTAATGTAAATAATAACTCTTCATCAATAGCCACAATGATGATATTTTAATTACTTAAATTTATGTTGATATATTATTTTTAGTGTTACTAATAAAAGTTTGTGCACAAAATTTTCTATGTAAGCGAGTAAGGAATTTTATATGAGCATGATTAGAGAGCTCAACCTATTCTTTAGCTTACGAATCATACAAATGATGGATGAGATCTTCAATAACCAAGTCAAGTAAACCAAGGAACTACTTAAATGCTTTATAATGGACCAAGCAAAGCCTTTGGCAATACCTATGAATATCACAACAAAGTTAAACAAAGATGAAGAATGTAAATTGATGCTAAGCTTTATAGAGATATGATAGGTTATTTACTTTACCTTTACATTTATAGACTCAATATTATGTTTAATATGTGTTTATGCGCTATCTTTCAATAGTCCTAAAGAGTCACGTCTTTTACCAGTTAGGCACATAGTTGGATATTTGTGTGGAACCACATCTGTAAGACTTTGGTATCCTAGACATGCAACCTTAGAATTAGTTGGCTATATCAATGCAAGTTATGTTGATAGCCTCATAGATAGGAAGAACACTTCCAAAAAATTTCGATTATAAGGCAATAACATTTTATAAAAAGTAAAATTTTATTATTTTCAGCCACAGAAGTGAATATGTATTGGCTAATAGTTGTTGTACACAAATACTTTGGCTTAGGCAACAAGTTAGAGATATGATAACACTAGTGTCATATGTCTAACAAAAATTTTAATTCAATATTCTAGGACCAAAAAATAGAGATAAGATATAACTTCACTAGGGATCATGTATAAAATATAGATAATGAATTGTAATTGATTAATACACAAACCAATTGGTAGATATTTTCATTAAACTAATGAATGAAGATAGGTTTTGCATGATTAAAGAGGATTAGAAATGATTGATGGAAGTTATATTTGAAAATCATATGAAATTGTATATGTTCATTTTGACAATTTATTTGAATTCTTTCATGACTATCAGTTTCATAATAGTTGATATCAAAAAGACTAGATAATAATTAACAATTGATATCTCTTTAATTCCTTGAATAACTTTTTGTTGATGTCAAAAAAGGAGAGAGAGATAAGTGATATCATTTCATATTAAATAGATTAAAAGGGGGTTATGTTTACATGATAAAAATATATGATGTTTGAATTTAAAGAGATCATTATGTATTTGGTTTAGTATGTTTTTATTTTGAATGTTTTTTTACTCTCTAATATAACGCTTTTTGTTATCATCAAAAAGAGGGAGGCATTTAGTCTTAGGCCTTTTATTAAATTTAACTACTTTAATGGTGAAATTGCCTCTCCTTTAAAGAATCTTGTTTATAAAGTTTAATATGAGAAACCTTTAATGAAAATCATAGAGATACACCTAAGTTTCCTTTATTATAGTTGAGTTAGATCACTAAATAAGCAATTGCATCCCATGATGAATATGTCTCCTCATTGATCTTTTATCTAATATGATCCTTAGAGAATTGTCAACTAAGGTAATTGTTAGTATAGTAGTGACTTGTAACACCCTAGGTCTATATTGGTCCAATAATAACTCAAATTTGAGATTAAAATAACCAAATGTCTAAAAGGAAAAAAACTAGTTAGAAGTTGATTAGTAGTCTTTTCCATAAGCTTATAAAGGCTTTTACCTCTTCTCACCTTTATTATATTGGATTGTGATACTTACCTCCCATGTAAGATTTCATAATCTTCCCTTGTTGAACCCCTAATTTCCTTGTCAAAGATCAATTTATAATTTACAATCTTCCATCCTCTTTTGATGTGGAATTGAATTAGAAGCCTTTCATGAGCCACCTATTGGTTATGTTCTTGCTACTAGTGCCACTCCCCATCTTTATTGTCTTGACCTAACAACATACTAGTGGATGTTTTTTGCTTAAATAAAATTTGTAATAGGCACAAGTCTAGATTGATTGAACAATAGTTTTAGTTCAAGTTTAAGACTCTTTCAACCATTCCTGTGAGACTCTTTCAACCATTCCTGTTTTAGTCATTTTTTTCATAAGCTAATAAAGGTTTTCTCTCTCCTCTCCTTTTTAATATGGTAATGTGATACTTACCTCTTATTTAGGATTTCAAATAGCTGAGACATTTAAAAAAAATAGTAACACTTCATTTAAGCTATGATGTATAAGAAACATTATAAATAAGAGACCCTTAAGGAAGCTTTTATATTCCATTTGGACAATAATAGTTAAGATTTTATAAGGTCTACAAAGAGCTTTTGATTGGTTTTATTGATTGTAGACATTTGTCTCTATGATTGTAACTTTAAATATATTTCATCGCTTTACATTAGGTTTACATTTAATTCTCCCTTTTTTTAGCTTACTCCTTCATTATATTATATGTATATGTTCCAAATATAATTTAGCTACTTGAAACTGCCTATCTTTCCCTAAAATATTAATCAACAACCATTACCTTAAAGTCCTATCAAAATAAGGAATATGTACTAAAGGAGGGAAGCTATACACAACTTCAAGTAATGTGGTATTGATTAAAGAATGGAATGTGGTGTTGTACCACTATTGAGCTCTTCAACATCTTGGATTAGCCAAGGCTTACTATTTGTACCAACTGTGAGTTAGATATCTAGTCATATATCTTAAGTATGTCTTTAATGCATGGTTAAAAACCTTATTTTAAAAAAAAATTAATGATGATAGGCTAAAGAGAAATGCAATTTGATTCCTTACAATTTATAGGTCTTACAAAAAAAAAAGGTCTTTGACACTCATAATAAAACTAGGATTCCATATAACTTGAAAATATGAGTGAGGAATAATTATGCCATTTATTTATTTATATAACAAATAAGTGGCATAATTATTCCTCACTCATATTTTGGGAAGTGAGCATATTTACTTAGTCTCTGCACTATCATCCAAATTACATCATGTGTTATTAATTTAGGAGGTCTCTCAATGAATTCTAAACTAATCAACCTAACATTGGTCTAAAATAGGAATGGTTGAAAGAGTCTCATAGGTACTATACTTTTATATTTGTGGGCTTGAAAAGTTTGACATCCTTTGATATGATTCCTAGCATTTCTTGTATACCCATTTCTAATGGGACATAGACTAAATCCTATTCATGATTATTAATATACATGGGCTCCCTGATAACCATTATGCATCAAATTTATGATCTTTGTTTCTTCTATTATGATCATGTCACACTATAATTCTTACTTTCCACTTCAAATTGCCCTTATTAAATTAAAATGAAGTAGAAAGTAGTTTGCCTTGTTGAAGCTTCATAATCAAATTTTATAAACTAGGGTCCCTACTATAACTCCCTTTAATCTCCTTTAATAATTTGATTTTGACTTGTGATAATGCTAAGGTGAATAATTAAGCATCAGTAGTCCTAGAGAGTGTGTTGGTACTTGACTTATCCTTTCCCTTCTTATAATTTGTATCAAAATCACACATAAGAAGCTTTGAAGGCAAAGCTTGTTAGAAAGGAGTGCTAATTCTTTGCTTTAAAAGATATTTGAGGCTTTTTTTATTAGTCGTAATGGTAAAGTTCTTACCATTAAGGAAATGTTGCTAGTACTTCACAGCCATCGCCATAATAAGGAACTCCTTTTCATATGCTAACATTGATTAATGTATGTTGGATGCTAATGACTTAACAAGGAAAAACTATGAGCTGTTGGATTTTTCACAACATAACTCCTAACCCACTCGCACTTGTGTTAGCTTCTATGGTAAAGGATTGAGAGTGGTTCAAAGTGAGATAAGCTATTTCATTATAAGAAAAAAAATCTTTCTTTAAAAAATCAATGGAAGGTTTATTAATTTGGCATAAGTTTTCAGTAAACCTCTTATAGTATCCTCTTAAGGCTAATAATCTCTTTAACTCTTTAATTGTGTAATTAAGATGGCATTCTACTACTATTTCTATCCTTTTATGTTCTATTATAACCCCTCAATGAAGATTTACATGACCTAAATACTCAATTTTAGGAACTTTAAAGTTGTATTTATTAGCTTTTACATAAAATTAGTTCCTCCACAATGTTTCCTAACTAATTATGAGGTGCTTTATAAGATCTTCGAATGTTGAACTATGCATTAGGATATCATCAAATAAGACCAATGCACATTTCCTTAACTAAACCTTACAAAACTCTAGAATGTTGCTAAAACATTAGTAATTTCAAAAGGCATTATCAAGAACTTATAATGCCCTTCATGAGTTTTAAATTTGGTTTTTAGAACTTCTTAAAGAAACAAATTGACTTAGTGGTAAGCATAATGTAAATTCAATTTTGAAAACAAATCAAATTCTTACCACTCATCCAAAAGTTTTTTTAATAAATGGAAAGGAGAATTTTTCCATGATAATTTCCTTGTTGACCTACTTATAATCTATATAGAATCTCCAAGTGTTATCCTTCTCCCTAACGAACATTATAGGTGAGGAGATTGAAGTGTTATTAAATTGAATAACTCCCATAATATTTTGAATTAATCCAATTACAATTTTTAATGCACAAAGTAACATTCACTACTTCAACACCTTCATTTAAATTGATTTTATGATCATAAGCCCTATGTGAAGGTACTCCTCTGGGAGTTTAAAATATTGAATTATAATATAAAATAATTCAAATATCTCCATATACCTTTCATTATCCTTTTACCTTGATTTTGTAGTTAATTCATGCATTTATTGCTAAATTGAACTAGTTAACTTGAAAATGCACTACTTATATTTTTTACATGGGCTTATGATGTAATATTTTAAACTTCTTAAAAGTCATATTCTTAATTTTATTACTAGATCATACTTTAATTTTACTTATCTCCCTTGCCACACAAATTTCATGATTTTGTATCCAAAGTTACTCAAAACTTCATTTAGAGTGAAAAGTCATTGTACTTTAAAAACTATGTCACATCCTTTTATTACCAATACTAATGCATTAGTAGAAATTAGAACTCCTTGAAGATTCAATTTGAAGTTAGTGCAAATTTTGTAGTAAGATCATTACAGTTCAGCTGCCATCATTACCTTCGTATACTTTAACTCTTTAGTGTTACATTGTCCCTTTGGAATTATAGCCTATTCAATAAAGTTATGGGTACTCCCATTATCAATCAAGATATTGAGAGGCTTCCCCTGAAATTACCTAACTATCCTCATTTTATTTATACTTATTATCATTCATTGTTGACATTACATGCAAGAAAATCAATTGAGGTATAACATCATTCACCTCTAAAATAGCAACTAATTCTTAATTTCTTTTAAATAATTCCTTATCCTCTTACCTATATTAAAAAGATCTTTCACTAATTTTTGCATTCATGTCATGATTTTAACCTCTTTTCACAATAAAAAACATAAATCTCTTTCCCTTTTAATCTTAAATTCCTTACTACTCATTTGTCTTTAATTTCTTTATAACACCTTACCCCCATAAGATCTAGCAATAGTTACTACCAGCTAATTAGAAGTTGGCAATAATCTAGCTTACGAGTCGATTTTTTAATGAGCGGTTGTTAAAGGAGTAGTGATAGTTAAAACTATCACTATTCCACTAGCCTTCATATTTTAATAAATGTAGTATATAAGCTTTTTATAGGATAAGATATGGTTGAGATTTCATTTTAGTAACACAAATGCTTATTAAAGTTTCTTAGATTAAAAATTCTAATATGTAGATCAATCTTAAATTTTAGACCTTTTAGGTAAAAAAATCCACCCTTTGATGTTGAGAAGGTTGCTTCACTATATTAACTACTTTTATGGAATTATAGAAACTGGTATAACATCATTTTTCAACTCTCTCAATTCTTACACTATATAATTTCCTCTTAAATCCACTCATATATATCTCATCACCGGATTTCTTTATACATCTCATTTCTTATCCTTTTAAATGTCAACCATCATTACTGTGGTTCTAAGAAAGTAGATATATTACCATTTGATATACTGATTATTTTTGTAAGATCTCAATCATAGAATGTTATAAGAGAATGTAAATGAAAGAGAAGAATGTATAAAATTCTAGCGGTATGTTTGGTTTAAAAACTGGAATAGATAAGGAATAGAATAGTTATTCTTAGGAATAGAATAGACGAGGAATAGAATGGAACATGTATTACTTTGATTGGTTTACTACTAAAGAATTTATATGCCAGTGTTTGGTTTGAAAATATAAACTTGAAATGATAAAGGAATAACAAAAAAAGACCAAAATATCCTTACCCTTATTATTATTATTATTATTCTTATTATTATTAATATTCGACTTATTATTATTATTATTATTAATTTTATTAATTTAGTAAATTATATTCTTCTTCTTCTTCTTCTTCTTCTTCTTCTTCCTAATTTTAATATTATTAATACTATTGTTATTATTAAATTTTTTATTATTAATTGATAATAATAATAATAATATTATTATTAATTTTATTATTATTATTAATTTTCTACTTATTATTATTCTTATTATTATTAAATTTAATAATTATATTAAATT
>JAOXYD010093891.1:0-25634 GCA_028565735.1 Pinacopodium congolense | reverse complement strand
ATTTTGAATTAATCAAAGTATTATTGTTTAAATTGTATTTATTATATGCTTTGATTAATTATTATGCTTAATGTTTATTTTTAATTAAGTTATTATGCTGAATGGGTTTATGGTTGATTAATTATGTTGATTAATTGTTAATTTATTATTAGTGAATTAATCTTTATTTATTTGAATGCTTAATGCTTATCCTAAATTGATCACTTAAGATATTGCCTTCAGATAATCTAGGATCCAACAGTCTTTACGTAGGTTATTAAAAAAGTCAATAAACAACATGGTTTAAATAAATGAACTAACCAAAGATTGGTTAATCATAAGGGTACTAGTCTTAGATTAGGATGATTAGAGACAAATTTTCCTAAGCTTTAAACCTATTATCTAAGTTTGAGGCATAACCAAACCCCAGGATAGGACCAATAGAGATAAATTAGTGTCTTAACCATAACGTTGCCTTGATTTAGAGAAGACCCTAGATTAGGTATCACTGATCCATCAATTAAATCATCTACCACCAAAGCTTAACTAAATAAATTAGGAAAAGCAATATGTAACTCTTTTATAATAGATTGAAATTTTTATAGGCTTTTTATATTAGCTTTTAGTTATTTATTTTCTTAAATCATAAAACTGAGTGTTTTTTAGATAATTATAATCCGATTGACCTATTACTTACATCATATAAAATTCCTTGTGGGATCGATACTCGGAGTCTTAAATTTACTCCATTTTATTACTTGATTCAACCGGTATGCTTGCCGAAAATTTGATTTCGAATTAATTGTTAAATTGTATGTTGAAAGATAGGTTAATTTAAGCTAATTTTGTATGTGGTCAACCGCAATAAATATATTTTGGCAAAGAGTTATCTCCTAACAGATTTATGAGTCACATAAGATATGATTGATAAATTTTTGTCTACCTATTTTTAATTTGGTTAGCTTGTTTAACAAACTCAAGATTAATTAGATTAGAATAGGATCCTAGCCCACTAGGAAATTATATAGTAATTTCTCAAATTAATAGTGAGGGTTATTGGTTCCTTTAAAATAGTGGGACTAACAAAATAATTTTAAAGTCCTTATTTATTTGGTTTTGCATTATAAACTAAAATTTTCTCTTTTAAGTTTTAATTCTTAAAAAATGAGTACGAACTTGTACCTAATGAGAATCATGGATGCAAATAAATTAACTAAATCAAAAAATTTTAACTAGCTGTATAACTAAAGAATTGTTCTTACGTTATGAAATTTTTTGTTCTTGACACTAAACTGCCACCTAAGCCTATAGAAGATTATGCTAATGATGATTGGGAGAATTATAAAAATCATGTAGATGATAATAAACAAGTTACACGTGTAATGTCTAGCGTGTCTCTCGAGCCTTAGAAGCAACATTAGAACATGAATGCTAATGCTATGTTTATGCACCTTCAAGAGTTGTTTGGTTCATAGTGTTAGGTAAAGGGGTTTGAGACTGCTAGAACTTTATTTCAACTTAGGATGGCACCTAGATCTTTAGTGGAGCTACATATACTAAAGATGATTAACTACATTGAAAAATTATGCTAAATGGTTATGGCATGAACCACGATATGAGCATTGATTTAGTGCTATAGTCCTTTACCTCAAGTTTTTCGTAGTTCATAATGAACTTTCATATAAACCAAAAGGATGTCACATTGGATAAATTACTTAAATTGCTTAAAACTGGTAAATGAAACCTTCAGAAATAATCTAATTATGTTCTTGTTGTTAGCTTTTATTCTTTTAAAAATAGTGGTAAGACCCTTAAGAAGAACAATAATAAGAAATAAAAGTTTTATGCTAAAGTAGCAACACCAATTGGTAATGTCAAGACGAAGAATGATAAGGGAATCTATTTTCATTGTGAGATTGAAGGACATTAGAAGAGGAACTAAAAATCTCATCTTTCTATCTTAAAATAAAAGAAGCTAAAGGAAGCTTAATCTGTAAGTATGTTTATGATTAAAATCAATCATTCTACTTCTGTTTCACAGTCTTAGGTATTAGATACCAAATTTGGTTTATACCTTTGCAACAATGTGTAGGTATTGACGAACAATAGATTATTAGGGGCCGAAGTGGACTTATGAATTGACAATGGAGTAAGAGTTACCATATTAGCTATAATAACTTGTAGTTTAGCTTTGCCTTTTGGCCTTATACTCAAACTAAATAATTGTTATTATGATCATGTTATAACAAGAAACATTATTTATATTCCATGTTTAGACATGAATAGATTTGTCTTTATTATTAAGAATAATAGTTTTTTTATGAAGATAATGTTTATTATGGATCTAGTATACTTACAAATAGTTTATACAAATTAGATCGTGAAAGGCCAATATTAAACATAAACAACAAGAAAAAGAAGTTAAGTAACTGCAATCCATCTTATTTATGGCATTGTAGGTTAGATTATATTAATGAAACAAGAATTACCAAGTTAAATAAGGAAGGATATTTTGTTCCTTTTGATTATGAATTATATGAAATTTGGGAATCTTGTTTGTTAGAAAATATGACCAAACTACCCTTTAGTGGAAGAGGATAGTGTGTTTTTGAGTTGTTAAAGCTTATACATTCATATGTATATGGTCCTATGTCTACTTAAGTTAGAAGTGAATATTCCTATTTCATTACAATCATAGATGACCATTTAAAAATGGCTATGTGAATTTATTGAAATACAAGTTTGAAACATTTGAAAAGTTCAAAGAATTTAGACTTGAGGTAGAGAAACAAACTAGTAAGAGTATTAAGACATTAAGATCTAATCGAGGTGGCAAGTATTTAAACCATGAGTTTCTTGGTTACTTAAAAGAGAATGAGATTCTCTTACAGTAGGCTCTACTTGGAACTCTACAACATAGTGAGGTTTTTGAAAAGGGAAATCATACTTTGTTACACATGGTATGTTCCATGAGAAGTCATGTTGTTCTTCTAATTTTTTTTCTTTAGATATGCCCCTAAAATTATTTCTTACCTTCTAAATAGAGTTTCGTTAAAATATGTTGATAAGATTTTATATGAGATATGAACTGGTAATAGACCAATATTGTCACACTTAAAGATTTGGAGATATGATGATTATGCGAAGAATGTAATGTCTAATAAATTAGATAAATTCAAGTTTGTGGAATATCCAAAAAAGAGTTTTAGTCATCAATTTTACCATCTTATTAAGCAAACGGTGTTTTTCTTAAGACATGCTACATTCTTAGAAAAAGAATTTATCTAAAGGAAAGTCATGGAAGTGAGATAGAATTTAGAGAAGTTCTAAAACCATAAACACATATCCTATTGGAACAAGAACTTCAAGTTAATTCATCAAATGTATAACCAATGATTCAAGAAACATATAGTTTGCTACGCTCTAATAGGATACATCATCCTCCTGTATCTACATTTAAAAAGGGTAATGATGATATTTCACCTATGGATAATGAGCCTGCTGATTTTAAATAAGCAATGTCTGACATTGATCCCTCAAAATGGCAAGAAGCCATGAAATTCAAAATCGAATCCATGTTCACTAACTAAGTATGGACTTTGATTAATGCACTGAAGGTATTGTACTTATTAAGTGCAAGCGGGTTTTTAGGAGAAAATTAACATTGATGGAAAAGTATTTGCGTATAAATCATGGTTGGTGGAAAAAGGTTATAGATAAAAACAAGGAGTTGATTTTCATGAAACCTTTTTGCCAGTAGCAATGCTTAAGTCTATAAGGATTTTATTGGCTATAGCTGCATACCATGATTATGAATTTTGACATATGGATGTCTAAATAGCATTTCTCATTGGGAATTTGTAGGACGATGTGTACATGACACAACATAAGGGTTTTAAATCCAAAGAATTTCCTTGTTGAGTATGCAAGTTGAAACATCTATTTTAATGGGACAATCAAAGATGTTGATTTTATAAAAAAAGTGGATGAACCTTGTGTTTATAAGAAGGTTACTAGGAGTGTGGTTCTTAATGCTTTATGTGGATGACATATTGATTATAAGAAATGACATTCTAATGCTCTAGTCTGTTAAGATATTGTTATCCAAGAACTTCTCCATGAAGGATATGAGAGACATAGCATATATACAAGGTATTAAGACCTATAGAGGTAGATCAAACAAGTTACTTAATTTGTCCTAATTGAAGTATATAGATAAAGTACTTAAGAGTTTTAGAATGGATAATTCTAAGAAAAGATTCTTATCCACATCGTATGGAATTCCTCTCTCCAAGAGTGTGTGTCCTAAGACACAAGAAGATAGAAAATTTATGGATTGTGATCCATATGCTTTGGAAATTATAACAATCATGTATACAATGTCACATACAAGATCAGATGTTGCTTATACTTTGAGTATAACGACTAGATATCAAGTTAATCTTAGTGAAGGTCACTGAGCGGCTATGAAAAAATATCTTAAAGCACTTAAGAAGAACTAAAGATATTTTCTTGGTTTATAAAGGAGCTCGGTTGAGAGTTCAGAGTTATTCAAATGTCATTTTCTAGTTTAATTAAGATCATAGTAGATCACAGTTAGGGTACACTTTTACTCTTTGTGGTAGTGTGCTTAGTTGGAAGAGTTCTAAACAACTAAACCTTGTAGATTCAACAAATGAGGCTAAGTATATTATAGTTTCTAAGGTAGCAAAGAAAGCAATTTGGATAAAAAAGTTCATCACAAAATTGGAAGTGGTTCTAAGTATTGTTAATCATATAGTATTGTATTGAGATAACAATGGGGTTGTTGCACAAGAGAAAGAGTCGAGGTGTCATCATTGATCCAAGCATGTACTTTAAAAGTTTTACTAGATCTGGGAGATAGTGAAGTGGAAGAACATCTTGATAGAGCGAGTTCCTACTGAAGAGAATATTAGAAATTCTCTTACGAAGCCGTTGTCTCAAAATAGATATAATAGACATACAGATAACTATGGTATTAGATACATAGACTATTGACTTTAAAATAAGTGGGGATTATTGTTTTATGCCCTTGCAGCCAATCAGTTGGTTGTAAAATTACACATATGACATCACACATTTATTTAATAAAAGCAAATCTTTTATCTTTATATGTGCTTGTTAATCGTATTTAATTATTAATAACAAAGATAAAATTCCAAGAATAATTATTTTGCAATTAGAAATTATAACGAGATTATAATTATGTGATTCGAATTGCATTTTTGTATTATTCCTAAAATGTTCCTATTTATAGTTTTATCAAGATGGGGTATTAATGAAATGGTTAGACTAGCATACGTTTTGTTTCTTTTTTATAAAGAAAGAATTGATCCCATAGATCAAAGTGTGGAAACACTTAAACAAACATGTGGGTACTTATTAAAGAATAAGTTCACTAAACTAACATGATTATAATAATTTCAAATAGAACATTACTTATGTGTCTATGGATTATCTCATTATGATAGTTATATAATTGATCCTTATACTTGATATTGCAAAACTTGTCTTATATAGGAATTGCTACTTTTTGATACTACTTATGATCTATTCTATATAATAGTTCAATTCGATAGTTATTGGATACAGTATAAACTATATGGTGATAGCTTAGTTAATCAACAAAGGATTCACCACCTTAAAGTAATTAGGGAGAATGTTTAGTTGATCTTTGTTAGTAGTGATTTTGGGAATCTTTTGCCATAGTGAATTAAAATTTGGAAAAGTTTTTTTTCAAGTATCAATTATAAATCATTTGCTAATTAGTAAGAAACAATAGGATTGGATTATTTAAAGTAGACACTAATTTTATACTTTAATTCCAATTGAAACATTTGATGACAAAATGATTAAATTATATATTATAATCATGCCTAGTCAGGTTAAGTCGAATCACTTTGACATTCCTAATATTGGGGTGGTCATGACATGTTGCTAGACGTCAATAATAATTTATGACTATAAATTGTTTAATTAAAGATAAATTAAAAGGAGTTTAAATTTATCTAATTATAATTGTGAATTATAATTATAGTTTATAATCATTGTCATCATATTATAAACCTAACAGGTCACACATTAATGGCTTATTAAAGGACAAGAAAAGTTTTTTTAATTAAGTTGGACTTAATTGAGAAGTTTTAGAAACTTCAAGGATCATTATGTGATGTATGATCTTATTAGGAATTACTTAAAATTATGATTAAAGTATGACTTGAGTTGTAATTTTAATAAAGTCTAAGGATATGGAAAATATTTTTTTTTCATATAAAAGGAAGAAAATAAAAGAATGAGGTAGCACAATTTCATTCATCCTCTCAAATTTTGATTTGAGTTCTCCTTTGTGATTAATCTGTGGATACCTCAAAGGCTGGACATTTAAATAGCTAAATGGTCGACAAAATCAAGTGGAAGAAAGTACAAGAAAAAGTGTAAACAAGTTAGTAAGAACTCATTATTTTTCTTGTTTATGTTTCAAATTAAATGTTGTTAAGGTTGATTCGTTGATTCTTAGAAAAAAATGTATTTTATTTTACTACACCTAGATTCGATCTTGATATATTTTTCCAAAACAACTAAATATAGAATAGAAACTAAGCTAATTTAATTAGTGAGATACAAGTAGAATATATGCACTTTGATATTTCGTTAGTATTTTAGTTCCCCGACCATGTCTTTGGAAATGAGGAATGTATTGTCTAATGAGTCTTTTGTTCATAAGGACTAAACTGACCCTGAGAACTTGGTTAGATCTTCCGAAACTAGATAGATCTAGCCAATTAAAATGTCTTAATAAATATTTTATGTTTGGGATAGATTTGTGAATTTGGACCTACCTAGTTTTGCTCATTTTTTTTGTATATATAATTATCAATTATTAAGATTTGAAATGATAACAATTTTAAACTTAATTGAAGTAAATATATAAATTTAAAAAATAAAATATAAACTGTATTTTAAAATATATAACTACAAAATTCATTAGTATTTGCTAAGCTCAAATTATAATGGAAAACATTTAATCATTAGAAAGGTTCTAGTGAACTTTATAATCTTTGTTCATGATCATGTTGATTCAATATATAATTTTTTTTCCTCTCAAACATATAATGTGAATATTTTATATGACTTCATGTTTTGTAGTAAAATGTCTAAAGATAGAAAAATTCATAAAATAAAAGAACATCTTTCTAGGTTAAGTTGTAGTATTGTTTCTTATAAGAAAATACCATTTGATGTATGTGAGAAGATTAGAAACTATTTTCAACAAAAAGGGAAAAAAGAACAAAAAGTTTCATAATTTATCTTTTAGAGATAATAAAATATAACTATTAGATAAAAGAAAAATAAAAGTTGTTATTTTATATAATTCTTATTTTCTTCCAAGTAATATTATTGGTTCTCATATACATTTAAAAGGAGTTTGAATGATAAGGACATTATTTTACAATGTAAGAGAGTTTGGGCCAGATGGTTTTATTATTCCTATATTTCTTTAAGTAATTGAAATTTACCTTATTTTTAAGAAAAATGAATATTGTAAGAATAATAGCCCTTAAACTTAAGCAACCTTCTTATTTTGAAATTCACAGGCCTTTATTTTAATATTTGAAAAAAGAACGTTAACTAATTGTGGATTCATATATATATATATATATATAATATTAAGGAACAACAAGATGTACTATTATGGTAAATAGGTCGACTGATAAAAAAATTTTAGAAAAAACTTGAACAATTTCTTAATTTAATGTAATTTTGGAACAACTTTTATTAAGTATGTTGATACTTCTAATGTGATAAAAAGTATGTATACTTTGTTTAAATTGTTTTATGAAATTTTGTTTAGATTAGACTAAAAAAATAATTCATTTCATTGTAGGGAATACAACTAGTTATACATCAAGTAAGTACTTGTTGTAATTAAAATATGAGCATTTTTTGTGTGATAATTATTGTATAAGGCTCCTTTTAAAAGATATTGAATGTGTGAATGATATTATTAATCTTACTTTGCGTATATCTATGATCACAAATTTTTTGTGTAAATAATTGAAATTTTTATTTTGGTTAAGAAAGTAAGAAGATTGGGTCAAGATTATGCATTTTGGTGCTACCAAGTTTGTAATTATATTTATAACTTAAAAAAAATTTATGATCATAAAACAATTCTTCAAATTTTAATGATAAGTAAATATTTTTCAAGTCATAAGTTATCAAAGATTGTAAAATGAAAAGGGATTTATGCTATTAATCTTGACAATACATTTTGGAATGCTTTCTTAACTATAGTAAAGAATGCAAATTCAATTATAAGGTTGTAAAAGATGTTTACTTACTTTAAATTTAGAATTTAGGCCAATTTTATGAGAAAAATTTTCTACTTAAATATATCTTAATGAATTTTAATATTTAACTTGTAGTATATATAGATATATATATATATATATATACAATACAAATATAATACTTCAATTTTGTTTTAGATCTTTAAAGTAATAAGCCATGCATTATTTATAATTCTTAATATTTTTAATTTATTAATCATGAAAATTTAACATGATTCAAACTTATATTTATATATAGTAAATGTTAAATATAGTTGACATATAATTTTTATTTCTTGATCTTAAGAATAATTCTCAAAATATTTTAGCCTATTAATAATTCAAGTTTTTTTAAAAATTTTTAGAAAAATGAAAGAATTAAATTATAGGTCAATAATTTTGTTCTTAATGTCTATACAATATAACTCATGGAAAAACATTAATCCTTGCCAAAACCAATTGACACAGCCATTAGCATAAAATACTTCTACCAAAGAAAATTCCTTGCACTTGTCTTATGATTTTGAATCCAAAAGATTTCTTTGCATTTAAACTCCTACACTCATTTAATGAAGTTGGTTCTTATCTTCTCCTACACTTGCCTATGATCTTTATGTCCTTTATATCATATTCCTAGATTATCTATCCTTTAGGCTTAACAATAATATAGATTTAACTCATCTAGTATTAAATCAGTACAGATATGGGAATTTACAATTATAAATCATCATGGTACTGTAGCTGTTATGGAATCCATGTATAATTGAATGCTTCCTAATCTTCTTAATTTATTATCACAAAGTATTCATTAAATACAAATATCTATTAAAAAATAAGACAATAAATTTGAGACACTTTGCTTAAAATACATAAATTCCTTTTGGATATAATATTTCACTAAATGTGTCACATAAAAAAATTAATACATTAGGTCAATTTTAATTAACTCAATAAACAATTATAAGAAAATTTATGTGTTGGTATTTATTTTTAGAGAAATATTCTATTTTTAAAATTTTAATGTTATAGTTTTCTTAATTTTATTAATCTAAATAAATTAAATAATGCTTATTTACATTAAAACATAGGAATTTTATTTACTGAATGTAATAATTTTACCATAATTATTATATTATATCAAAAAAATATTAAAAACTAATATATATTATTGCTACAAATAAGATAATGATCAATATATACTTATTAGAAAATATTTTTTGACTTTTTTTAAAATAACATATACTTTCATTAAAATAAATTTATTAAAAAAAATTTTTAAAATTTTAATTACTTATTTTTATAAAGTTTTGTTAGAAGTTCATTTTTTCTATAAAATATACGAACCAACTTCCTTGATAAATTTAAAGCATCAATGAAACTGTGTTTGATGTAATTTCATATTCTCTAATGCATATATAAATAGTACAAGTTTAAAAGATGCGATAATGATATCGAAAATTTATTATAAACTTAATCACTACGTATAGTTTGTTTTTACTTTGCACAATTAAAGTTAAACATTATTGATAGATAAGACTCTTTAGCTTATTAACTGAAGTGGTTGTATGCCTATAGCTAGCAATCAAATATAAATTTAAATTAAGTATGAATTGCATAAATTTATGTTGCTATTCTTGTTGATTACATTAGTAGATTCTATTCTTGCAATATCATAACCAAGTTCAATATCGGAAAAACTACATAGTCACCCTTATCCCTCTCATGGCCCCACACAACCCGCCTATACAATTCATACAACTTTTATAGACAAGGACCATACAATACTACAAAACAGTTCATACAACGATGTATTAAAAAACTACATATCATAGGAATGCTATAATTTTTTAATACAATGTTATATGAACTGTGTTGTAATATTGTATGGACCCTATCTATTGAGATTGTATGAATTGTAAAGACACCATGTAAATGAACTTTAAATTACATACAATTTGTATTTTTTGAATATGTCATTATATGAATTGCGATGTAACGTTATATGGACTCTATTTACAGAGGTTGTATGAATTATATAGACAAATTGTATGGGGCCATGAGGGGGGCAAATTAAGAGGGGCTATGTAGTTGGTCCCATTCAATATTATATCATATCGTTGTAAGAATTTACAATAGAATGAATGACTGCTCAAATTTTACAATTCATTGCAAATCTAAATATACCTTGGGAAGCCATGTAGTTGATGCTAAAACATCTTACGAATGGTGTTTTCATATCAACATTTGAGGGAAAAACACTTTTCTTTTGCTATGCTACTTTAGAAATGTAAATTTATATGTTTTGAATGGTTACAAAGGGAAAGAGATCTCAAAAGGTGTGACTTGCTATGCCTTTTGAGAGCTTTCATAGATGGATTGTATAGTTTATAAAGAATGGCATAGATCTTTACTATACGAAAATGACAGGCAAAGTATTTCCTTTTAAAGTAGAATACGTTCTAATTTTTCACCCTTTTGTAAGTGTTCTTTAGTTTTTGATTCTTAATTTTAGTTTTATGATTTTAATTTTATTTATTATTTTTTAAAATCAAAATAACTATTATTAATATAGTAATCATATTATTATTGTTATTGTTATTATTATTATTATTAAGAAACTATAATATAATGAGTTTTATTAATTAGTTTAATAACAATTTTATTGTTAATATAATAATAAATTAGTAAATATTATTTAACATTCAATTTCTTATATAACATTATTAATAAATATTAATTATAAATTTATTATATATAACAAGATAATTTTAAATTTTAAAATAAGTTTCTAATATTTTTAAGTATTTTTGTCAAATTAATTAATTTTCAAATGTTGCTAATATTTTGTAATTTATAAAAATAAGTATTATTATTGAAAATATAAGTCAGTATTTGTTAACCTTTAATGGCGTACGAATGGTGACAATGTTAGGTAACTAAAAATTATAAACTTAACACTTAAACTAATTTTTATGAAAGATGCAATCCCTAACCACAATTTAACCTAAATGTGATGAATATGTTTATGTAAAATATGGACATAGATGACCATTTGGCCCTCTTAGCACAAGTAAGGAGCTATAGTCATTATTGACCTTAATCCCTCCTAAAACTTTGGTTGAGTAGGCACTCATTTTCTACCCAAAATTTAACCTATATATGATCAATATGTTTATGTCAAATACTCATAATATGGACATAAATGACCATTTAGCCTCTTAGCTCAAGTAAGGAGCTATGGTTGCAATTAATATTAATCTAAAGCTTTGGTGGAGTAGGCACTCACTTGCTAAAGGAAGATGCTAGAAACATTGCCAAACTCTAAATTTGCAAACCACTTACTAAATGTTAAGCTAAACTTAAATAGGAAAGATTGTTCAATCTAGAGTAGAACTACCTCATGCATCTTTACGAGCACATAATGTAGGAGCTTAACCAAACCTAGACATATGGAGGTCCCTTAGCATAAGTTATTTTGGTTTAATCAAGTACATCCAAGAGTGTAGTTCATTATATGGTTGGTAATTAAAGGAAAACTAAACACTCTAGATCGGGTTTCTAGATGTATCAATGTGAACAACAACTGTTATCTATGTCAAAAAACTAGACCATCCAAATTTTAATTGTAACTTTTAACTTCCTTTGGAAATATATTTTAATGTTTTGTAATAAACTTGCAATTCAAGGTAATTGGAGTAGAATTCTTTAATGGGGGTGTAACTATAGAGTAGGCCATATTGGGGACACTTTAACATTTAAGAGAGCTCTCTTATCTAGTTTACATCATATAGCATGAGAGGAATCAGAGAGCCTTTTGTGATTGACATAAGATGAAGGAAGATATTCTTGTTGAATTGGTTTATAAAGTGAAAATGCATATATTATCTCACTCTATCCATCTTAAGTATGGTGTCTAAGTGTTTCAGAGATGAAATCTCTCTATTAGAGAACTCCATTAAGAGTAGGCTTTGTCAAGGCAAAGGTCACTAAAGCATAGATTGATCAAACAACCAAAGATTGGTTGATCATGAGGGTACTAGTATTGGATTAGGATAATTTAGGACTAATCTTCCTAAGCTTTAAGCCTATTACTTAAGTTTGAAGCATAACTAAACGCCAGGATAGGACCAATAGAGATAAGTTAGTGTCTTAACCATAACGCTGCTTGAATTCGAGAAAACCCTAGATTAAGCATCACTAATTCATCAATTAAATCATCTACCACCAAAGCTTAACTGAATAAATTAAGAAAAGTAATCTATAGCTCTTTTACAATAGATTGGAATTTTTTAAGGCTTTTTAGATATTTATTTTCTTAAGTCATAAAGTTGAGTTTTTTTAGATAATTGTAATCCAATTGACCTAGTACTTACATTATATAAACTTCCTCGAGAGATCGATACTTAGAGTCTAAAATGTACTCCACTTTATTAATTGATTCAATCAATATGCTTGCCAAAGAGTTGGTCTTGAATTAATTGTTAAATTGTGTATTGAAAGACATATGCATTTAAACCAATTTTGTATGTGGCCAACTGCAATCAAGTAAATTTTTGGCACCGTTGCCATGAAAGTAAATTGTAATATTAGGGATCTCGGTGTCAGTTACTCTATATTTTATTTTGTTATTTGTGTTGTTTATTGTGTTATGTGTTATGTGTTTGTTTTATGTTTTGTTTTTCAGTCTCTTTCTTTATTTTGTTTTGTTTTAATCTTTGTTTGTATAGAGAGTGGTCTTTTGGTGATTTAATTTAGTCATTAAGAAGATGTAGAGGCAATAGGACCATTGGTATGAGCCTGAAGTTAAAGCTGAATGGGGTGATAATTAGACAAATCATTTTGAATCATTTGATGAAACATATACCCCTGAATTTGAGGATTACCCTGATTACTCTTGGCTTAATCCTGATTATTTTAAACAACCTTCAGTTTTTCCTAGTCAATAGTATCCTAAGTGTATAGATGAGTCAACCTCTAGTTTGATGGATCATCCTATTCTTGGTTTAATAAGGCTACATTCATTTCACATTTAGAAAATCCTTCTCAGCCTGAGCATGATCAAAGGACCATGGAGCTAATTTTAGAATCAATTAGGAAAATTGATCATGTAGAGACAATTGAGTTAGAAAGAGTAATTGGTGACTCTGCATCAACTTAAGGTAATATAATTTTTGACACTGTTGGCTGTGAGTATCATTTGTTGTTCATTGAAACCAAGATAGATGAAGAGTTTAAGATAGCATCTGAGAGCTTAGATTTCATAGCTATTTCAGCTTCTGATTTACGAGCGAGAGAGAGATACCTAAACTTTTTTCAATGATGCTTTTTCAAGGGTACAAATTATGAATTCAGGACCTTTCTGATTGGTATAGGAGCCTTTTAACAATTGGTTTGTCATTATTTCAAGGATGAGGATGAGAAGTTAGGTGTTGGACCAAAGCTTAGGATAAAAATTCCCTAACGTTAAGGTACAGCTAAAAGACCTTAAAGAAGCACTTGTTGAGAGGCAACCCAATTGTAAAAGTAGGATTTCATGTGCTTTCAATAAAATAGTATGCTTTTTGCATACTTCTTATGTTTTTTCTTTTAGTATGCTTTGGTGTGTTTTCTTTTGTTTCTAGTGCTTTGATATTTTATCCTTAATTTTCAGATAACTGTAATTCATATCAATAGAGAGCTTTAACGATCATATATTTGTCTAAGTGTATTTGTTTCCTTTCTCTCGCATTTTATTCTTATTTGTTAATTTATGAACATTAGGGAAAATGTTCAATTTAAGCGTGAGGGAAGGAAATGTTAGTTAGACACACTTGAGTATTTATTAACTGATAGTATAGCAATTTGTCAATTTTATTTTACGAATCTATAATTTGTGGAAAATTTTTTCGATTTTGATGCTTATTATTGTCCATTTTTTATTTTAAATTTAATTATTTTGATAATTTTAAATATTATATGATTAATTGTGACTATTAATGACTAAGTGCCTTTAATTCATTTCATAATTTTGATAGCGGATACTTGATTAGAATGATATTTCACATATAAATTGCAACTTAGTGAGTAATTTTGTGACTTCTTTTAAAACATTTGTATCATTAGAATAAATAAATAACTGAGTTGATTAAATAAGTGAGTAGATTTCACTTTGTTGATTTCTAATCTTATACATATATGTAAATAAAAAAAGAAAAGAAAGAAAAAGAGAAAAATACAATAAAATACAATAATTTGTGTGTGTGTGTGTATGTATGTGTAAGGTTGAAGTTATAAGTGTGCTTATTACAAGTTAATTCAATGTAACTCAATTAAGTAACCTGGGGTTATTCACAACAAGATGTTCACCTTCACATCAAAAGATTTAGTTACTTCTCAACCAAGTTGGTCACATATTTAATCAATTAGTTATCTAAATAAATTATTAAATAAAGAATGTGAAAGTGTTTTGAAAGTTAATGCATTATACTTATTATATTTGCCTTTTACATGTAGAATTGATTTTTATGATTTAGGTTGAAGGTTGAAAAATGATTAAATGATTTAAATGCATTTACGAATTGATATGAATAATTAATTGTATAAAATTTCGATAAGTCATTATTTTTAAAAGATGGAGAAGAAATTTTCAATAATGATGTTATTAATCTTTAATTAATTTTCCTATAATTATATATTAACTTGAGAAGGTTGATGAATTGGTTTGCTTGAGGACAAGTAAAGACTTAAGAGTGGGGGAGTTGTTAGGGGAAAATTCATAGTGTTTTTGGTTGTTATTTGATGTCAATTTACCCCTATTTCAGTGCTTAAATGTTTAATATATGTTTTGAAATGTTTAATTTGTAGGTTGATGTGAATAATTGGAGGAATATGCAAAAAGATCAAAGAAGGACATATTTCCAGACCTATAACGGCACCCTGTACAACCCATTGTTGAAGGATTGCAACCTGCTATTGAAGAAGTCAGATTTTGTAGGCTAAAGGCTGGCTGATCATCCTATAATGACGTCGTTATAAAACAGTGGATACCGAAGGACGACAGATGTGTTTTCCAACATATTCTTCAACATTTGAGGCATGTCTTCTTCCTTCACTTGCAATTTCTCTAACCCTATATAATAAGGCCCTCTCCAGATATTTTAGGCACCCAACTTCAAAGCAAAAACACATTAGTTTTAGTTAGTTTTCATATTAAAGTAGTTTTTAGGTTGTTTTTCATTTCTTTCTTTTGTAATTTTAGATTTTCAGGTTATTTGAAGTTCCAGTAGCTATAGTCATGTAGTTTTGAGTTAGAATACCATCTGATGATGTGATTTGGTTCATTCTAAACTCTTAATTTCGTGTATTATAGCTGTTATTCTGGATTAATCAAAGTATTGTTGCTTAAGTTATAATTGTTATGTTCTTTGAATAATTGTTGTGCTTGATGTTTAATTTTAGTTACGTTATTACGTTGAATATGTTATAGATGATTAATTTTGTTGATTAATTGTTAATTTATAATGAGTAAATTAATCTTTGTTTTTTAAAGGCTTAATTCTTGTTTTGAATTTATCACTTAGGATATTGTCATCAGATAATTTAAGATCCGACAGTCTCTACCTATGTTATTAGAAAAGTCAATAAAGAATGTGGTTTAAATCAATGAACTAACTAAAGATCGGTTGATCATAAGGGTACTAGTCTTAGATTAGGATAATTTAGGACTAGACTTCGTAAGCTTTAAGCTTATTACCTAAGTCTGAGGCATAACCAAACCCTAGATAGGACCAATAGAGATAAGTCAGTGTCTTAACCATAGCACTGCCTTGAATTCAAGAAGACCCTAGATTAAGCATCACTGATCCATCAATTAAATCGTCTACCACTAAAGCTTAACTGAATAAATTAGCAAAACCAATATGTAGCTCTTTTACAATAGATTGGAATTTTTCTAGGCTTTCTAGATTAGCTTTTAGTTATTTATTTTCTTAAATGATAAAGTTAAGTGTTCTCTAGATAATTATAATTTGATTGACCTAGTACTTACATTATATAAACTTCCTCGTGGGATCGATACTCGGAGTCTTAAATGTACTCTACTTTATTACTTGATTTGACTGGTACACTTATTAAAGAGTTAGTCTTGAAGTAATTGTTAAATTATACATTGAAAGATAAATTAATTTGAGCTAATTTTGTATGTGGCCAACCGCAATCACTCTTCCAATCTTGATCTCTCCATTTCCTTCGATAAACTTATATCCTCATCACCAACACTCTTCTTGACATCAAATAGGTTTGATTCATAAAAAAATTCATTTTTTATTCAATTATTATAGTCCTCTTGTTAAACACGCTACATGCTCTATTAGTAAAGGAATAACCTACAAAAATGTCCTTTTCTAATTTTGCATCAAACTTTCCTAGATTGTCTTCTATATGAATGATAACACATTTTTTATACATAAATAGGGACTGGACGAAAATAATTCCTAAATGTCCTATACGCATTGTTTTCAACTCTTGCATTTAAAAAGAAGTTATGCCTATTCCTAAATGTATGCATATTTTACCTAGATGTATCTTCATACTAAATTTCTTCACTTTTTATCTCACTTGATGTCTCTTACATCATAGCCTTCAATGCTTTCCTTATCTTATTCTCTTTCTTCTCCTTCTTCTCCTTTTTATCCTTCTTACCACTTCTTTCTTCTTTTTTATTCTATTTGAGGAGAGGGCATTGATTTCCCTGTTTTCCTAGATTAAAAATGAATATCATTAGAGGATTGTTTTCTCTTATAATTACTCTTATGTTGTTCTCTTCTTTTGGTGAAATCTTTCTTCTTCATTATCTTCTTGAATCTCCTTGTGAGAAGAGCTATACCATCTTTACTATCATTTGAAGTGCTCTCTTTGTCACTTGACTCCTCTATCTTAGCGTTAAATGTCAAGTTCTTCCTACTTAAAGTAGTTTCCTCCTCTTTTACTTTGGTCTCCTCCATCCTCATTTCATAAGTGAGCAATGGACCTATCAATTCACCTAAAAGTAAAACATTAAGATCATTTGCCTCTTAAATGGCAGTGGCCTTTCATGCTCATTCCTTTGGTAAGGATGTTAATTTTTTTTAATAAGTTTAGAATTTGAATATGAAGTTTTTAGACCCTTTAATGGATTTATGATGTTAATAAATCTAGTATACATGTTAGAAATGCTCTCATTATGATGCATGGAAAATAACTCCTATTAATGAGTAAGAATGGACACTTTACTTTCTTTCACTTGGTTGGTACCTTTATGAGTAACTTCTAATGTATGCTAAATGTCATAAGTCTTTTAACACATAAAAAATTTGTTTAATTCATTCATACTTAATACACATAATAAAATATGAATGGCCTTACTATTTAATGAAACTAATTTGTCATCATTTAAATTTCATTCCTCCTTCACTTTAGGGCACTATTTGATCTTTTACGAGATCAAAGGGAATGTATAGCCCTTTACTCACAATATCTTACAACTTAACATTTTAGTACTATAAGGAAAAACTTCATGTTATACTTGAGTTAGCCTTACAAAGGCAATCACCACCAAGAACTTTTTAGGCCTTCTTAAAGAAGCAAGGAAGTAAACCTATTTAAAATATAAAATATGGATTCTAGCAATGCAATATAGTTAGACTCTCATGTAAATCTGAATGAATTATCCTTTCCATGTAAAATTCAAATAAAATGTATTACTATTCAATCCAATTTTGTTTTTTCCTCTTTTTTTAGAGATATCAAAAAATTTTATGAATGATACCACTGAATTGAATAAGGTCCATAAATATAAGAAATATTGAGAATTAGCAATCTATTTCATTATCTCTCGTAAGTTAAACCCATGCTAACTAATAACTAACCTGCAATGAGTAGGGAGGCTACAGTAATGCTATGAATGATCCAATGTTTAATGTTGTTGATAATATCAAGAAAAGAAGATTCTCCTATGCTTCCAAGATAGTTCCTAGATCATTATGCCTTTCGTGGTGGTCGATACTTACCTGACAAGGAATTTTGTTACCTTAGGATTATTATAGTTATGGTCATTGTTCATTGGGGCTTCAGTCGTCGGCTCCCCTGCCATTAAGGCACCAACCTCCTTGATTGGTTTTATAGTACAAATAGTTATTCCCTTCAAAGAAAAGTGCCCTTGTTAATGTTTTTCCCCTCTTTTCTAGATGAATCTATCATGTGTGCAATTTATGATCTTTTTATCATGATTTTGTTAGAAATTAAACACACTTAAGTAAGCCTAACTCTAATATCAATTGTAAGCCCTAAAGGTACTTAAGAAGTGAGTGAGTTGAGTGTTATAAAATTTTTCTAAACTAATTAAATTAAGCAATATAAACTAGTTTAACTATATGCAATCACTAATAAATATTCAACTTATAATATTATGCAAATTTTTATTCCAATGCAATCAAAATAAAAATAACAATCAAGAAACATAACAGGTAATCATAAAGGAGTGTATGTTTAAGAGGATACACAAAAATTTATAAAGTTCAACAGTCCCTAATTATTGCTTGATCCTCTCTCTATCTTGGTTGGAAGTTTGGCCAACTCACTATAACAGCTACAATTTTCTTTTTAAGTGAAGAGTAACCCTTAAAATCATAATCTTCTTTATGGAAAGTGAAGATCAACCTTTAACAACTCTTGTTAATGTAAATAGGAGCCTTTATAAATACAAACAACCAAATTATCTTAGAAACCCACCTTTTAAAGTAATAATGTACACTTATAGAAGTGTTTCACTTAAAGCTCAACAAACAATGGGCTATATTTTTTTCAAAATCAAAATGAATAATCAATGAAACTCTTGAAAACTTTAAAAAACTAAATGTAGCAAGATTGAAACACTAAAAAAGAGTTTATATGATGAAAAATTGAGAGGAATATGAAAAACCTCTAAATTGGACAACTTTGATAAATATCACTTTAAATGCCTGTAAATAATGATACAATGTAGATGCATGATAAATGAAAATCTTGAATGTTAGACCAAACTTAAAACAAGAAATTTGATTCACCATAAATGGATTTAAATCAAGTAAACTGTGAATGAAACAAGAGGAGTAATAAACTTTAACAAATTTGATGATTTTTTTTATGATTTTAGCTTAAAACATTTTTTTAGAGCATAATGATCTTATTAAAAGCTTTAGAACTCTTATTTCTAGAATTAGAAAGTGAATAGAATCATTACAAATAAAAACTAGTTGTTCAAGGGTTAAAACATTGTTAACACCTGAGAGTTGCTTTTCTAAAGTTAAACAACGGTTTATCATTGGAGCCATTGATCTTTTGATAAAACTTTTGTTGTTATTCTTGATAGACATGACAATAACTGTGGTTTGACAATAATGCCATTACTATCCTAAGCAACTACAATTAATCTCCTAGAAAAAATACGAAAGTGACTAAAAAATTGACTCTATAAACAAAGTTTTAAAAAACTGTTCAAAGTTTTATCAATGTTCAAATTGACTTTATATCTTTAAAGAATAAGATTGATCTATAAGATGAAAGTTTAATGCAACCTGTGAAAACTTATGAATGCATGAATGCTAACTTAGAGCTTAAACGTCAAATGAAACTTATAAATAAGTTCTAAGTTACAAATATATGGTCATGATGCTACCACTTTTCATGTGTTTCCATTATCTTTAATTTTGTACTGTAAACTTAAACATTTCACATTGAATTCATCCATTAAACATACCTTTCTTTGAAACTTACCAAAAAAAAAAAACTTAAAACATCAGAAAAATTCATGTTTTATTGTCATTAAAACTAAGATTGTAACCTCCCTTGGTTCACTAATTTATTTTATTTTATTTCATGCTTTCAAAAAGCAAAACTCAGCTCAAAAATTAATAAACAAATCAAATAGGTCTATGTATTACATTTAAAAAGTAAAACATCACAAATTAAAATAAGAAACTTTTTTAAAAAGCAAATAATAAACTTATATGGCATAAAATTTCAAATAAAAACATAATAGTACCATTTATAATTTTTTAATACTAAAACATTGTCTTGTGCAATCATATCTCATCATTCATATATATTTAAGGAAAAACTACACGTTTGATTAGAAAATATCTAAAATACATAATAGGATAACAAAGTCTCTTATTGATGGTTTGCTAGTTTTACACTATACTACAATTATACAAGTTGTAACTTATAATAAAACAGATATTATTCCCACAAGGATAGAATATAGACATCTGACATTCTGAATTGCACTTTGTTTAAGGTAAACCAAAAATATAAACACTAAAAATTAAACTAAGATCATGTTTGGCATCATTCTAAGTTTTGGTTATTGCGCTGACTGTTAAAATCATATGTGCCTGTCTAATACTTGGTCTCAGTACTAGTCTATAACGATCAAACTTAAAATTGTGAGCCTATTAATGAAGCAACAATTGGTACCATAAAGAAGCAGCCATATGGTTTTTTTTTCTAAATATAGAAATAAAAAAATAGTACATAAATAAAAAAATAATACAATAATACAACATAAAAACAACATAAAAACGAAAAAATCACACAAAATCCAATGAAAATACACAAAAAAAAACTAAAACCAACAACAATACCAAACATTCTCTAAGTTAACAAAATTCAATGAATTAAATGGTAGAAGAAAGAAAAATAAAAAAAGTTACTTAATAATGGAAACATGGGGATTATTCTATCCTTATTTATCCTCCCATTACCTAATTTATTTAACTATATTTGATACGAAATATCCAATAGTTCGATTACCCTATTTCAAGATCTAATCAAATAATCTCAATTGAAATAATTATAAGATGATTTGTCTGTTCGTAAAACTACTCTTAAATATGCAATTAGATTTGAAGTAATTCTAAGGATAATTAATAAGCAACGAAGATCTCTATTAAACTACTTATTAATTTGATAATTATAGGACACCAACTCTCTTTGCACAACCTAACTAAAATAAATCAAAATAATCTTTCAATTCGACTCAACAATAAGCTCAAAAATTATCACAAATATTCATGCAATAAATCAATAAGATAAAAGTAATACAAAAAAATTCAAGAATAAATCATAAAATAGATCTAGTAATCAATAATCTTATTCAACATACAACTATTCAAATTAAACATTCAAAGGAAAGAAATAGAAAAGTGAAAAGAATAAATGCAGCTTGAAGCTCCTTTGATTGAAAATTTGGATAGTTTGGTCAATTTTGATGTCTCCACCTTAATCTTAGATTTTTGGTTGCTTTCCTCTTCAAAACTTATTCTTTTCCTCTCTTAGATGTTCTCTAGACTCAAAATGGCAGTGTCTTATTGTTTTCTTATTTCTCCTCTCACCAAAATAGCATCCAAACTTAGCAAAACGTATTATCCCACAAAATCTAGTGATTGGGTAAGTTGTTATAGCAATTTGGTCACTATAGCAACCTGGATATGTATCTGTCACTATAGTGACCTAGAGGTTGGTTCTCTATCTTCTTCTCTTATTTAATAGCTTTTCCAACTTTTAGTTCTTCTCAATCTTTTTACTTTAAATTCTTCTCGGCTCATCCTTTGGGCATAAATTTTTTTTTGGAACTCAAAAAGAAAATGTTCTTGCTCCCTAGTTGATTTCAAAACAATCTAAGTTCTATAAGTGAAAATAATATCTCGCCAAACTCCCCTACACTAAAGTTGGTGCTTGTTTAACCTTCTCTTACTCTTATCTTTATACACTCTTTATAGCTTATCATATAACCTTAATGTTTGATGTGGAGATTCCTAACTTGATGCTCTAACTACTTAACTTGATTCCACAACCCTATAACTCTAGAGGTGCATTAAAATGCCTAGCAATGTCCTATATAACATGAACACTCATCTAATGCAATATATGTAACATATTATTCAAGAATTAATCCAGTATGAACCTAAATCACATGAAATTGCCTCTCAAAACTAAGATAATCATTATGAAAACATTTCCAAAAGATGTATAATTAGGTTCTAATAAATACCCCTACACTTGGAATATTTCTTTTCCTTAATCAATGAATTCAATATTCTATCAAAACAAAAGTGAAGAATATTTTGTAACTTAGAACTTGTTTATAAGTTTCATTTGAGGTTTAATCTCTAAGTTAGCATTCATGCATTCATAAGTTTTCACAGGTTGCATTAAAATTTCATTTTATAGACCAATCTTATTTTTTAAAGATATAAAGTCAATTTGAACATTGATAAAACTTTGAACTGTTTTTTAAAGCTTTGTTTATAGAGTCAATTTTTTTAGTTACTTTGTTTGGCTTAATCGCAATGTCATCCAGTCTTTTGTCGCAAAGGTAAACATTTTATCATGAGCATCCCCAATTACTTTACTAGCTCACAATTTCAAATGGCTACTAGCTCTACTCATGAAAAGTCATGGGAGTGAATGTTTTTGCTTAATTTATTTAAGCACATATAAACTTTTTATTCATTAAATTACAAACTATTTCAAATTCATATGATCATCGACCAGCAACAATATTAAAAACTTAATATTATACATAAAGGTCACCTAAAACACATGAAATCACACAAAATAATAGAGGGAAAAAAGGGAAAAATTTTGGAGTCAAATTTTGGTCAGAAATAATTAAAGAATTGTTTAATGCTCATAAAATAAAAAACATTAATTGAACTAAAATATCATAATTAAAAATCAACTCCTAATTTCAACCCTTCAAAGATAAGATATTCAAGTCATTCCTATTGCACTTATAATAATTAAAATGAATGAATAGATGAAAAATATTTTCAAGTTCATCTTCTCCCCCATACTTAAACCCAAACTATCCTTAATTTGGAGGATAAAAACAAATAATGTGCATGAATAATAAAAGAAAAAAGGAAAAAAAAACTCCCTTGAAAATTATAGTCCTCTTATTGGCATGACTTTTGAAGATTTTGAAGAAAAAGAGACCTCAGTTGGTTCCATCCTATAATCAATATGATATAAAACCAAACTTTTATTAGAATTATTAATATCAAGAAATCCTAAAAGAACCATCAAAGATAACTAAAATATAAAAACAAAATTGAAACAATAATTATATGAAATTAACAATAATTAACTGTACTTGGTTTTGGCTTTAAGAAATAAGAGAAAGGAAGGAGATTACTTCCCTTTCGTTTGGTGAAAATTCTCTAAGGTATAACTTACCATAAGGCCTATTAGTGTTGAATATTTTTCCTTTGGATTTTTCCAAACTAAGAGCCTCGTGCTTGTAAACTTAAGCAACTTTTCATTATTCTCTCCATTGAGTCTTAAGTTTACTTGGAGATAAATTCAACCTTACTCTAATCCCCCTCTTTTTTTTTGTCTTAACTATCCTCTCCTCTTGCTCCAAACTGAATTTGTTAGAAATAACAATGGGCAGTGTTTTTCCCTTACCCATGAATTCAAATCTCAAGTGTGAGAGTAAAGATTTCAACTTTAGTATGGATGGTTTCATAAAGGAGAAAGGAATTGAGGCATTTCATTTCATTAAAGGTTCTTATTTTGGTTTCTTAGCTAATCCTCCTCTTTTTCAACTTCTTCGTCATCTCTAAAGACCACTTCTTCATCACGATTCACCTCTTGGTCCTTGACATATTCATTAACCATAACTATCTTCATGCAAGCACCACCCTCCTTTGGATCATTTAATGCTTTTTTCATGCTAAAATCCATTTGTTCATCTATATTATGAAGCATCAGTTTCCTTTCATGAACATCTACTAATGTTCTTCCATTATTCATGAATGATCTTTTAAGGATTAATAGGCAGTTCTTATTTTCTTCAAAATCCAACAACTTGATCCACTAGAATATTGAATTTTTCCACGTTAACTAGCATATCTTCCACCACACCAACTAGCTTTTAGATTAATTGATCTACCAATTGAATAAGTACAGATGTTGACTTCATGTTTCCCAGCCTCAATATCCTAAAAATAGACAAAAGCTTAAGATTAATTCTTGCACTTAAGTCATATAAGAACTTATAAAAATAAAGATTACTAACTACACAAAAGATAGTAAAACTCCATAGATCTTTCAATTTTGGCAGCATGTAGCTTATAAAAATGAAGCTACAACTCTCTGTTAATGATATCATTTGGTTTTTCCTCATAAGTTAGCTTGTTAGTTAGAATATTTTTTGAGGAATTTTGAATGCATGGGCATATTCTATAAAGCTTCCACAAAGGATAAGTTTATTTGCGACTTCTGTAACTTTTCCAAGAATTTCATAAATTACACGTCCATTTGATTCTTCTTTATCTTTTGAGGGAAGGGAACCTTAAGGACATATGGTGGTGGTGGCATATATGGCTTGTCTTCCTTTTTCTCCTCTTGGTTATCTCCCTTAAGGGGTTCATTTTCTCCTTCTTTATAGGGCTCAACCTTATTCTTAACTTATTTTGTCGTCCACTTCAAAGTGTAATGGCATTCAGTTATGCTATTTAATTAGGCTCTACATTACTTGGGAGATCCCCATACCTCTTAAAGACAATTCATTGGATAGTTCTCCAAATTATGGATGGAAGAGGAATGAATGCTCACAATCTAATTAAATTTAGCTTCCATTCTTTTTTGGTTCTCATCTTGACTCGTGAACATGGAATTTAACACATCCATCAACATGTCCATATTTTATTCCAACACTCTAAGGCTATCTTATTAAAAACTTAGCGGCTCTTGCCCTTTCATATTATTACCTGTATTGCTCATCCAAGAAACACTCCGCAGACTCATGACTTTCTTGACCACATAGTTTACGACCACGTTGTACTGTTTGCATCGGGTGAGAGGCAATAGCCTGCAAGCTGCTCAATTGTGTAGTAAGTATTGACATCTAAGTTTGTAAGGCTGTCACTGAATCCATGACAATAATGCCCTTCTTCTCCTTAAGAGGCATTTGCCTACTCCTTTCCATTGTTTACAAGAAACTATTATTTACCATTGTTGAACTAAAGGTTGGTTTCACCTTTGTTTTGATGATGACAAAATTTTTCTACTAATATATTTTTAGAGCTTGTTATGTTTGTTAAGGTAGGTTTGACAAAAATAGTCATGAAGTGTTTAGTAAAGATTTGAGATACATATGTTGAGCCTTGATAATAAAAGAAATATACAGAGTTCGTGAAGTATGTTGGAGAAGCATGTAGACCAATTTGACAAGAAGAGAAGTATTAAAGTTAACCTTGAAGATTGAACATAGAAGATCATGTTTAAGAATAGAATTTGATA
>JAOXYD010093850.1:0-11935 GCA_028565735.1 Pinacopodium congolense | reverse complement strand
ACAGGTTAGAATCCCTTCTGGACGTGTCTTGGACTCCTTAGAATGATCTTGCATCCACAGCAGCTCTGATTTCTGCATAATCTAGCAAGAAAAGCAAGACATATGCAAAGATATACTCCCCTAATATTTTTCTATGCATATATGTCACATTTACAATCTTGACTGTATTATTGTTTAACATAAAGGAGTCTAAAGACATGAAAAATGCAAAGTGACAAGGTTTTTGTTGGTCAATGTAAAATAAATAGTTTATTAATGACCTCTTGAACAATGGAGCCAAATTTTTGGTTGTCCACACTATCAACCAACTTTTAGCTCTAATTTTTATATTTAAAATGTTCTGAATTAATTATAATCTTAATATTATAAGAAAGGAGTTGAAAATTATTTTGTTAATTTGATGATGAAACAATAAAATAGGAAAAAAAATTTAGTTAGTCCTTTGAGAGTTAAAAAAATTGAAGATGTAAAATAATAATTTTTTAATAAAATAAACTAGATTTTATAAAAGATGCATTATCATTCCAAATGAGAAAGGGAAAATTAAAACGTATAATTTTATATTTAATGTTATGAATTATTCTAGTGACAACATCAATCTAAAAGGAGGTTAGCATGTAATAATGCTAGTAAAATATTCGAGAAGATAGGCTTTTATAAAATACAATAAGACTTGGTAGCCCACTTATTTATAAAACAATACAAACACGTAAGATCCCATAGGATCCTTGTCCTTTGCAGTTTTGCCATTTTTGTTTAATTAAATAAATATAATTGAAATGTCTATTGTGAAAAGAGAGAAATGTATCGTTTCAAGAATTTTTTTTCTTTTTCTTTTTCTTAAACAGAAATAATATTATCAAGAAAACAACAAGTTATGTACAAAAGACCAAACTACAAAAACAAAACAACGAAAATCCAACTTTCATTTGAAAGGGATCCTCACTATAAAACAAAATCCAGGATACATGAAGCAATTTTTTCTTAAAAACATGTCTATGAATTTTTCCAACATATTATGTTATTAAATTTGAAACTCATCCATAGGCTTAATTAGAAGAATTATTGACATTGAATTTTATATCACAATGATTTAACAAAATAGTATTGCCCACAATTCTAAGTGAAATAAGTAATTTTCTGTTGGTCATTAATTATCAATAGATTATTAAAATTTTGAAGGCAACTAATTAATATCTTAAATGTTCAGTTTGATAACTTAAATCCTTTCACTAAATTCATACTAATTACTTTTAAAGTATGGTTGATTAATACTTATAAAGCTTGTATAAATAGAAGAAGAAGAAGAAGATCCCTATATAATGCTTTTATGGTTGGAAATAGTTTGATCTAGAAATCATTAAAGAGAATAGATAAAGACATTTCTCAATCCACATCCGCCCTTTTGGTGTTGAAGTTTTTCTAAACTAAATAATTTTAGACCACTTAAACTAATGTTAATTACATGCAATTTTTAAACTAAAATTCAATGTATGTAGAATGTCTAATGTTATAATCAAATTCAACTAACTACTGAATCATTTATCCAAAACTTATATGTAAATATTCATACAAATATGACATGTAAAAGTGAGCCTTTTTCAAATATTGATTAAGATTAAGAAAAATTCCTTGCAAAAACATATTTCAAAACCAATTCAAGCTTCTTCATCTTGTCTTGATCTTCCTTCCAACAATTCGATGCTTACTCCAATCCTCTTTTCCTTTATTAATACTCTTCTATCTTAGACTTCAACATATGTCCTTATATATTTTACTTTAACCTATTTTTCTAGCACATAAAAAATAAACTATTAGCAATTATAATATTTTTTCATTATTAAAACTCATAATTGGAACATCTTTTGGTTCAACCATCTCCTCCCCCTCCCCTCCCCTTTCTTTTTATAATGACAAAACATATGATATTAAGAATACAAAGCATACATATGTGAAACATTTTATGTAAATGCACCATACATTATGAAATGATACCTCTCTCCCCCTTTATACTTAAAACTCAGATTACTTCTTAATATCACTCAGCTCTCTTCCCCCCCTTTTTAACATCATCAAAAGGAATACAAATTATTAATGAAAGTACTTGCTAAACACATGCTATTTGTCTACAAAAATCTCTTGTAAAAAGATACCATATGTAAGAAAAAGATCTCACTTGTTAAAAATAATCGCTTATTATTGAAAAATTCTCATAATACCACTTGTGAATTATATCAGTGGTAATTGAAAAGTTCTCATAATTAAGCAAAGAATTCTTCCAAAGAATCAAAACTCTCTTCCTAAAACTTTCTCCCTTTTATTTGATGAATTAAAAGAAAATACACTCCTCCTAAATGTATACAATTATGCATGAAGGGATAACCTAGCAAGAAAATGGATTAATGCATCATAAAATACATGTTATGTGTCTTTATGCTTTAAGAAGCATATTCTACATTAAACCTACATATTTTCATATTTAGCATGAAATTATATATTATGCATTAAAATAACATAATTTGTCTAAATATCACAAAATTTACATATTATGCTTAAAAATGCAAATTATACCATATTAAGCCTATTATATATGCAACACATATTTCATATAATATATCATATTATCCTAAAAATAAAAATATAAGTATGAATATGATTAAAAAATAATGAAACATCACATAAGCTTTTAAAATCATATGAGAATAATTGCAATATGCCAAATGGTGTACTCCCCTAAATCTGTGCATTTATTTAATTATATAAGGGATAGAGTACTTATAAAAAAATTTCTCCAATTAAAAGTGGTATAATTTTATATTCCAATTTATCATACAACTTGTAAAATAGGATACCAATTATGAAAATCATACAAACACTTAAATACCAATTATAAATGATAATGATACCAATTGTATAGTTTGTCAATACCAATCATAATGTATGAATCAATATGATACCAACTATAACTCGTACAAAAAATGATACCAGTTATAACTAATATTGAAAATGATACCAATTGTAATCTATACACTCTAAATGTAAATAAGTATGATACAAATTGTAAATAACACTAGTTGTAAAAGATATCAAAATGGAAGTTATACTAAATGTAATGTTTAAACTCTAATGACATTTTTTCCTAAATATATGCAACATCATTTTTAAAATTATGAAAAAATCTTAATGCAATATACCAAATTAAAAAATTGCAAAAAATAAAAGAACTCCCCCCAAAAACATATGAAATCCATTATTCTAACTAAAGCATATAAGGAAAGGCCAACATTCTCAAATCAATCATATATAATCAAATATATGTCAAGCTAAATAATATCATATAAGGATACAAGAATGCCTTTTTTTGTAATAATAATGTTTTTTCATCATCAAAACACATTATTGGAACCTCCTTCATTCAACAATCTCCCCCTTCTTGGTGATGACAAAATATGTGATATTAAAAGCATATAAAACACATATGCAACACATTTCATGTAACAATTCATCATGAATGAAATGATATGTCTTAAAACTTATATTCAATCTTAATATCATACATCTCTTTAAGAAATCCTTAAAGGTGTGAGTTAAAAAAGGTACTAAGGCTAACCCCTAAGGACTAAAGTTAATGTGGGTACCTAGAAAGCATTAGATTCTTTGTTTTATAGGTCAACATCTATTGGTGCTAAATTGGTGTCAAGCTAGGAAGTAAAAGGAAGTGATATCTCCAACAATGAAGTGGAAAGCGAAAAGATCACCAAAATCCCTCACATAAGCTTATCGAAGGACAATTGTTGAACGACGTGAGGATTAAAGGATTTGGAATCAAATGGTGATGCAAAAAGAGGTATTCCTATATCTTTATATGATGATATATAGCTTGATTTAATTTTTTGAACCTTTATCTTTGATTTGAGAATGTTGGTCTTACTATATCCCATGTATTCAGGGGGAGCCCTTGCAAGTTTAGTATTAAATTCATTGCATAATATTTTTGAAATTAGCACCTTGCACTAAAATTGTTGCTTGATTTTTGAAATTGGTACATTACATTGATTTTAACATATGACTTTTTTGGAAAATGATGTATTGCATATATTAAAAAAATGAATGAATTTTTACATCTTTTAAAAATGGATTCCTTGCATAATTTTAGGAAGAATGTTGTCTTCAATTGATATTTTTAATTGGTATTTATAATATATGATTTTTACAAATGGTACCATATCTTTCAATTTTCAATTGGTATCATCTTCTTACATTTGGTAACAATTGGCATTATATTTTTACAATTGGTATCATGTTTTACAAGTGGTATAATTTCTTTTCAATTAGTATCACCTTTGAAATTACTCATATTTTTAAAAAGTTTTAAGATAATAACTTTACCCCTTAAGTGACTAAAATTTTGCAAATGCATAAATTTAGTGGGAGGATATCTTTTGGACAAATCTCAATTTTTTTTGTATATCTTATGAATAGTTTACATGGTATTGATGTATAATATATGTTTATAATGCAAAATATGCATTTCTTGTGTTTTGTATGTATAGCATGCATTATCTGAATAAATATGTCTTTTTGTTGTATAATATGTGTTTTTAAAATATAAGATGTGAAACATGTGGTTTTTATGCAATATAAACATATTTTTTTCTTTTGCAAAAGTTGCATAATATATGTATTTTATGCACTTTATGCATGGTGTAGGAAAATATGCATTCTTGAAACATAATGATGCATAATATGTGATTAGTGATGCATTTTATATGTTCGCTCCATTTACATGCATAATTATTCCATAATGTATAATTGCAAGCATTTAGGGGGAGCATTATATATAATTGATATTTTTTAAGATGTATGAATTAAGGGGGAGTAAGTCCAAAGAGTTATTTACAATTGGTTTTAATTTATAAGATTTATTTACAATTGGTAATCTTTTTAATGATGTCAAAAATTGGGAGAGAGATGTGTTATATTAAGATTGAATACAAGTTTTAAGACATATCATTTCATTCATGATGAATTGTTACATGAAATGTGTTGCATAAGTGTTTTATGTGCTATTAATATCACATGTGTTCTAAGTATCCACATTACCTTGAATCCTTAACAGTTAGCCTTAACACCTTTTTCAAGTCATAGTTGTCAAAGTTCTATAAAGATCTTATATTTAATAAATCAAAATTTTCCTAAATTTCCAACCTTACCGTAAAAATTACAAACATATAGAACATCATTAAAATGAGAATACCATTTCACATTATTATGCCTAATGCATTTCTCCTTCCAAAGTAACCTCTACTAGGATTGTGCTCATGCATATGAAAGATATGAGAATGCATCATACCATTATGTCTAATATGAGACTTAAATGCATTTCTAGGTCCATCATTCCTAAATGTGCTTATGAAATTTTGGCTTAAAATATGAGTGAAACATGTTTAATAACTTAGAATGAGCATGTGATACATTTCTAGATGATTGAAAAAGTAATTGATGTGCTTGAACAAAGGTTGGCTGAATTTATATATCCTAACATTATGCATTTTCTTTTCTTGATGAAAGTTCCTCCTAGGTTGTGAATATGAAAGGCTTTTAATGTTATGATCATAGATATAAGAAGCTAGAAAACATGTAGGAACATGTTGCTTAACATTAGGCCTAAATGCATTATAAGGTAAGTTTGTTTTCCTAAAGAAATTATACCTATTTTTGGTTACATGGAAATTCTTCCTAATTATCCTCCTAGAATAATACATGAATGCATGATTATTCTTCCTAGTATGTGATTTTTATGAACATGTAATATTCTCTATATGTAATTTAGGCATAATTTTATGTTCTAGATTTTTACCCTTAAAAAATAAATTTGACATCACTAGAAAAATTTCCATCAACAAAACCTATTTTAATGTGTCATGCATTTCAATCTTTAATTTCCCATTCTGATGCAAACATTCATCCAATTTCTTCTATAAAGATCTATTCTCATTGACCAGCCTATCATTTTCAATCATACACTTATTTAATTTCTTGACACCTTCCTTATTCTTGGAAGAAAGCTTCTTCCTTCTCAATCTAACAAGTTTCACATACTTAACTAAATCATCATATGACATTTTACTATTCTTAACAACATCATCGTCATCATTATTAATATTGAAATTATAACTAAAAGGTACTTCATTGTCCTTATCTTGAGCATTTGATGAAGATGGAACTTCTTTCATCAAGGCTACTAAACATACATTTTATACTTCTTCTTCCTTTTCCTCTTTTTTGGCTTCCTCCTCCTTCACATCATTTTTACTTACAAAAAATTGAATATCATTAACTGAAACATACATGGATGCTTTATAATGTACACACCTATCTAATGCATCATGTTAGATATATATTGCTCTTTTATTTAAAGAAACAATTTCATCATCATTGGAAAATTTATAAAGGCCATTTTCTACAATTTCCCACAAATTACAAGCTTGTCCCATAAGAAAAACTTTTATCCTAATTTTTCATTCTAATAAATCATTTCTATGTAAAAAAAGGTAGTTTATGCACTCTAATCCATCTTGACTAAATAAATCCCAAAAATGTGTCGTATTAGATTTTTGTTTACTATTTTTATTGGAAATTTTGTAAAAGTGAAACTTATGCTTTGATACCATTTTAAGCCCTAAGCATGCAATAAAGTAGAGTGAATTAGGTATTTAAAACTTTCTTCTAAACTAAATAATCTAAGCCACTTAAATCATTTTTAACAATACACAATTTCTAAATAAAAAATTAAGTTATATGGAATGTAAATATTATAATCAAATTCAATTAGCCACTAAAATATTTATACAAATTCTATATGTAAATATTCATGAAAATTTGAAATGTATAAGTGAGCTCCTTTTAAGCATTAATTAAGATTTCGAAAATTATATGCTCAAATACACTACTAAACCTATTAAAACTTCTTCATCTTGTCTGAATCTTCCTTTCAACAATTCAGTGCTTGCTTCAATTCTCTTTTCCTTTATTAATGCTCTTCAACCTTAGGTTCCAATACATGTCCTTGCATATTTTGCTTCAACCTATCTTTTTAGCATATCAAACTAAATTATTAGTAACAAAAATGTTTTGTTATCATCAAAACACATAAGTAGAACCTCCCTTAGTTCAACATTCATCTTCTTAAAATGATATAAGATGATATTATGAGATAGATTGTTGAAAGTGTAAGCCCTATGACACCTAAGATGGAGGTGAATTAGGTGTTTAACAAATTCCTGCTGAATTAAACAATCTAAACACCCTAGGCTAATTTTAATTAAATGGAATGTTATGCTTGTGCTAATATTAATCCAATTTAATCAACAATAATCAAACATAATAAGCATAAATATAAAGAGGATAGGAAAAGAGATAGACACCGAGATTTATAAAGGTTGGCCTACCACAAAGATAGACTACATCCTCTCTCAAACTACTTGTTGGAAATTCACTAAAAACTACTCTTACTTTAAATGAGTGAAGAGTAACCCTTACAACAATATTTTTTACAAGGTAAAAAACAACCTTTACAATCTTACTTTAAGGGTAAAGAATAACTCAACAATCTTGTTTATAAGGGTTAAGAGGAACCCATTAAACAATCTTTAATTATAAGGGTTTAGAGGAATCTAATATAATCTTACTTATATAGGTGAAGAGTAAACCTTTCAAACAAAACAAAAATATGCAATTTTTAACTTACAAAACATAGGCTATCAAAGTCTCAAATCAAGCTTATATAGCTTATTAAACAACCTGATTAAAATCTGTTGAACCAAGAAGGTTCCAATCATATGTTTTGTTGTTGAGAAAGCAATATTGTTACTAATATTTGCGTTTTGATGTAATTGTAAGATAGGTAAATACAAGATGTACAAGAACTTGTTTGTGTAACCTAAGGTAGAAGAGCTCAAGTATTGGATGATCAAGAGTGGATAATTAAGAGTGAAGATCAAGAAAGAAGATCGAGTTTGACTAGGATAAGAAAGTGCCTTATTATTGTAAGTTTCTTCAATTTGATCTTAATCAATGCTTGACAATGTTCTCACATTTGCATATCATATTTGTATAAATATTTTCATATAGGACTTTAATTATGGTTTTAGTGATTAACTGAATTTGATTATGACATTGACATTTTAGGAATTGAATTAGAATGTCATATAGGCTAAATGGTGTATATTAAAAAATTAATGTAATAAATTGTATTTGTGTATGCTTCTTAATGATTTTAAGTGAAATTAAATGTTGCTTGAATTTGATTAAGCATGATTGAATCTATTTAAGTAATATTGTGTTCTGAATTTTAGCTTATGGAAAGTTTTAGGATTGCTTTGAGGGTTTTAAAGTTGTTTAATAATGAAAAGTTTTCTTAATCAAGGAAACTCTTATATTTGTGACTATTGAAACATTTTGATGTTTCAAATAGCCTTGAATTATGCTTTAAAACTTGCTTGAAGTATTGCTCATTGTTAGGAATTTGTTTAGAAAGATTTGGATATGATTTAGAGCATATTTTATGTTTTTCATACCTTAAATGCTAGGCGAATAGGCCGTAAATGACACCCTAATAAAGGACCATTGATGCCCTCTATCCAGGAGTTCAACAGTGGTTACTCAAAGCCTTCAACTCGTCGAACTCTCCAGGAATTGCCAATGAGGTCCCTATCTCTAACGGATAATTTCAGTTTTCAGGTTTTAACATGTTTTGATTCACAAAACGACTATTTCTTATTTCTAATGTCTATAAACCCTTCCTAACACTATAAATATCTTTCTTAAATATTTCAAACTCTTCTTAATGCTCTGAAAATAAGTTTACAAGATTAAATCATCTCAAATACCAAAGCTATCTATATTTCTACATTGTCTTCACTCTACTTCAATCTTCATGTTTTAATTATGTTTCTAGTGTAGTAAAATTATTGCTTTAAGTTAGCTTAGATATAAATGACTTTGATTGAGCTTTCTTTTGATTTTTTAAGTGATCAATTCGTGTTTTTCAAGCTTCCAAAGTTTTGCTCTTCAAAATTATCAAAGTTTTCACTAACTTTAGTTTAATCTCATATTTTATCAATCTAATTTGTTTCTGGGCATGTGAAATTATTGTTCTTAGTTTTATTAAGTGCTTAGGAGTTTTATTGAACAATTTATTGAACTTTAGAAGCTTATTTTGTCATTTTAAGGCTGAAGCTTCCATTAACACCAAAAACTATCTCTATTTTGGGTCAGCCTTTGTTCATCGCAATTTTCACTTATTATAACCATTTTGGTGCAGCAAATTTGTTGTTTTCTATTTGTTTTATTTCTTAGGAGTGTGTTGGAGTTTTTTTTTGTAATTTTTGAGCTATTTTATTGTTTATTTAGGATCAATTTTGTAGGTTGCTCCAAAAATGTCCAAGTTTGACAGTTCTTACTTTGATCTTGATTTAGATAATCTATTTAATGCATTAAAATTATTTTTACTGTTGAGATCTGTTCCTAGCTAATTTATTTTGGTTCCGATAGGTTTTTTTTATGTTTATTTCATGCCATTTAATTGGTTAAAATCATTTGATTATAGACTGGAACATTAAAACTACATAATTAGATAATTTGTGCTTATTTTGGTTAAATCTAATCATTTGGCTATTGAATTTCATTTTTTCTTGAAAAAATTAATTGTGTATGATCTATGAATGTGTAGGGAGGCTTTTCATAATATTAGTTTGCATATTAAATATTAAGAAATGTTTTTGTTGTATGAGCTATAGTGAAACCCCATAGAAGGTGTATTTTGGTTGGTGGATTTGAATTTGTGCATTTGTTGATTGAGTTAGGGATTGCTCTTTTCCATTAAAAATATATTTGATAGGTTGCTCTTGACTAGTAGAAAATAAGATTTGAATTGCATTGATATTTAAATGTGAGATGGATTGATATATGCTATGTATGAGAATTAGAGAAGGCATAAGGAGTAAGCATTGCATTTATTGAAATTGAGTTCTTTCTTAAATTGATTTTAATTAAGTTTTTAATAAGCTATATAAGCTTGTGTTGAGGCTCAAGGGAGCTTGGTTTAGTAGCTATTTGTGCGAAAACAAATTGTTGTATTTTGATATTTTTGTAAGGTCTACTCTTACCCATTAAAAATTAAGATTGGTAGGTTTATCTTGACCCTTAGAATTCAACGTTATTGTAAAGGTTTCTCTTGAACTTTGAACAAGATTGTTGGGTTACTTTTCACCTTTCAAGTAAGATTGTAAGGATTCCTCTTGACCTTGTAAACAAGATTGTTCTAAGGGTTATTCTTTACCCATTTAAAGTAAAAAAATTTTAGTAAATTTCTAATAAGTAGTTAGAGAGAGGACGTAATCTATCTTTGAGGTAAGTAAACCTCTATAAATCTTTGTATTCTTCTCTTCCCTTATCTCTTAAAGTTTATGCTTATTGTGTTTGTTTAATTATTGATCGAATTTAATCTTAGCATAAGCATATAATTCCATCTATGTTGAATTTTGGTTTAGTGATTCATATTGTTAAAATTGGCCTAAGTTGCTTAGTTGATTTAGTTTCGAAAGAAATTTTATACTCCCAATTCATCCCCCCTCTTAGGTTCCATAGGGCTTACAATTGGTATCAAAACTTTGAACTCACATTTGCATAATTTCTAATGAAATTTTGAGTAAAGATTAGAAATTGCACATTATTTTGACCAAGAGGGTTTGAATGTTTATAGGCCACCAATTTTTATTTTCTTAAATGAAAAATTATAATGAAATTCTTTCTTATAGGTCAAGATTTTTGTTTATATAATTTTATTTCAAATCCCATCATAGTGTTTCATATGATGATAAAGTTGATTCTTTAAATGAAAGAGCCATACATATCTTTCATGATGCATTAAATAGGAGCATATTTGATAAAGTTTCTATGTGTGTTATGGCTAATGATATTTGGAGTAGATTGGAGAAACTTTTTGTAGGTGGAAATGATATAGAAGAATCCAAAGAAGAGATGAAGGAAATAAAGGAAGCCAAAAAAGAAGAAGAGACTACAAATGTATGCTTAGTATAATTTGCGGAAGAAGCTCCATCGTCATCGAATGTTTAAAATGAAAGTAATGAGGTAATTTCTAGCTCTAACTCCAATGATGATGAGAATAATGTTTTAGAAGTAGGTTTGAGCTATGATGAATTAGTTAGATGTTTAGAACGCGCTACCTTGAGAAGGAAGAAATTATTTTTTAAACAAAAGGATTGCAAGAGGTTGGTGGATGGTCTTACAGTAGAAAATGAGAAATTAGAGAATGATTGGCATGCTTTAGAATCTAAGAGTGTAAATTTTGTTTCTAATGAATGTGTTATTAAAAATGTTATATTGGTGAATGTGAATAAGTTAATGCATGAAAATGAATCTTTGAAAAAGGAAGCGGAAACCCTCAAAGAATCATTGTCTAAATTCATAAAGGACAAAGAAAATTTAGATTGCATGTTAGGAAGCCAAAAGGCTTCTTATGATAGGCAAGGTTTAAGATTTATTGATGAAAATATTTATAAGGAAGAAATTTTTTTTTGTAAATGGTAAGAACTTAAAAGATGAAAATTTGCCAAAGTCTTCATTAGACAATGGTGCATCTCCATCTAAAGCATATAGTATACCATCTTTTAAGAATATTGCATCTTCATCTAAATTACTTGATAAGAAGAAAAACCATCATGCATTCATATATGCATCTAGTTCAAAGGCTAGCAAGAATGTGCATCAAAGAAAAAATATGAAATTTTTTTATAGAAATGCATAAACATATAATGATGCATTTTGAATTCATGTTAGGCAAAGAGGTCCTAAACCTTCCCATGCTTCTAATGTGCATATGCATAATCCTAGGAATGGATATTTTTTACAT
>JAOXYD010093839.1:0-11936 GCA_028565735.1 Pinacopodium congolense | reverse complement strand
TTCTTGTTTGTTCCTTAATCAATCGCTTTTAAAGTTGTCTAGATAATTCAACATTAATTAACTTAGTATTACGCTCAAATTCCTAGGGAGAACAATACTTGGGGTTTACTCCGTTTTATACTACTTGTTGACAAGGTGCACTTGCCTTTGGTTGGTCTTAGATTAAATTGATTAAAATTATAAGTTGTTAGATCGCAATAGAAAGAGAGTTATAGAATGTAAGTGGTTGTACAAAAAGAAGATCATCGTATCAGAAAAAAAGAGGGGGAAAGGTTCAAGGCTTGGTTGGTAGAAAAGGGGGTACTCGCATTTGAAAGGGATAGATTATGACAAGATATTTTCTCCAGTTGTTAGACAAACATCTATAAGGGTAGTATTGAGATTAGTAGCCATTTGGAATATGCAGTTGGAGTACATGGATCTGAAGACAACATTTCTTCACGGTAATCTCGAGGAAGAAATCTACATGATATAGCTAGATGGGTTCAATCAACTTAGATAAGAATACTTGGTTTGTAGATTGAAGAAATTGATATATAGGTTGAAAAAGTCTACGCGACAATGGTATAAGAGACTTGATTCATACATGATCAAGTTTAGATATAGGCGATGTGAGTATGATTGCTGTGTATATGTTAAGAGCCTTACTAATAATTCATTTATTTTTTTACTACTTTATGTGGATGATATATTAATTATTACGAAAGATATTCATGATGTGGTGGACTTGAAGGCTTTATTTGGGTAAGGGTTTGACATAAAAGACTTAGATTTAACTAAAAAGATTATTGGTATGGAGATTTGCAAGGATAGAGGCTCTAGAAAACTGTGGTTATCTCAATATAACTATATTAAGAACATGTTGGATGGATTTGGGATGAGCAGTTGCAAGTTTATGAGTACTCCATTGGCAAATCACTTCATATTGTCTTAAGTGCAGTGTCTTAAGACAGATGAAGAGGTGGATGACATGTCTAGAGTTCCTTATGGAAGTGCTGTAGGATGCTTGATGTATATGATGGTCTGCACACTACCAGGTTTAGCACAGGTTCTGAATCAAGTTAGCAAGTTCATGGCAAAGTTTGACAGATAGCATTGAGAAGCAGTGAAGTGGATATTCAGGTATATGAAGGGTACTGTTATAGGATATGTAGATTCAGATTATACAAGTAACTTAAATGATAGGAAGTCTACTACAAGGTATGTGTTTACTTTTGCAAAAAGACCTATTTGTTGGAAGTTTACAATATAGTCCATAGTGGCATTATCAACAACTGAGACAAGTTTATGACATTAGCTGAGGCAGTTAAGGAAGCTTTGTGGCTCACTATTTTGGTGAAGGAACTGGATACTGAACAAGGTGGAGTTCAGATATATCGTAATAGTCAGAGTGTCATCTATTTAGCCAAGAACTAGGTTTATCATGCACGGACAAAGCCTATAAGTGTAAGATTTCATAAGATTAGGGAGTTAATTACATCTAGTCAGATATTACTGCAGAAGGTCCATACTTCAGAGAATGTAACTGCTATGTTGACTAAACCAGTTACAATTAATAGGTTCAAGCATTGCTTGGACTTGATCAACTTTTTTAGATGTTAAGCATGGTTGGTGCCCACCTTATTTGGTGTGAGAGAAGACTCATAGTGCATTCATCTTCATGGGGGCATATATTTGCTAAGGTGGAGATTGTTGTATATATTGCTTATCACTCTGCTCCAACACCTACCCTCAACAAGTGTTTTTTTGAATCATCATCAAGGTACAATAAGATAGGTTAGGGTTATGGGGGGGAAACACCTCATAGTACAGTACAAAATTGATGGTGTCAAGAGATGGACATGTATGGATGTGCATGGGACATTTGTATAAAAAAAGTCTCCCATTTAAACTATACTGAAATTTTAGGATTTTATATGAAAACCTAATGCACTATATTGCTCTAATTGAATAATACAAAATCTAAAAGTCGCTTTACTCTCAGAGACGTAGGAATCACAAGGTTTCTGAATCTTGTTAAATTTTATGTCTTCTTTATCTTTTTTTAATCTCTTTATCTATTTATTTCTTAACACATACTTTATCGATTTTATCTTAATGCTCAAACAAAAGTAACCTAAAGAATAATTTTGTTGTTGTTGTTGTCATAGGTACAACCCTACTAATTAAATGAACTTGATGATAACTTTCATGTTTCATAGAAATGAATCAATACTAATAGTCCTTAAAAATATAGTCCTAATCTTATAAGAAAAGAATCAACTTGGAGATTTTTATTAAAGTTCTACAATTGACTTTGTATCATCGGTGCTATATAAAAAGAAAAAAGATTATTGTAAGTTAGAGCTGTATTCATTACATATTCCCTTCCAAAACATTTAGTTACATATTCACATGAGGCATTCAGAACATTTAGTTCCATTTCCTGATAGCATTTAGGTATATTTATGATAATCAAGTCAAAGAGAACTAACTACACAAGTTTGGCTTAATACTAGATAAGTGTACTCTTTATATCAATTATGTGTAAAGTTGGCCTGACATTACTTTGTTAATTAAAAAAATTAATAACATAAAAAAATATTTAGTGATTCTTTTATAATGATTATCAATAATTATGATTAAATATTTTAATTATTTATTAAACTATAAAAATATTCTAAATATTTATCAAACCCCTACCAATTTGTAGTCACCTTTCAGAATAACACCTTTATGTCAAGGATATTCCATATCTACAGCTTAAGTTCCTTGTGCTAATAAATTTATTATAAACATTGGAAAAAAAGTACAATTTAAACCCAAAGTTTTTAATAGACTCTAATGTTTTGTAATGTCCAGGGTAAACCTTAATGTTTCAAGAAAGTTCAAAAAGAACTTTAATGTTTTAAGAAAGTTCAAAAAGAAACTTAATGTTTTTGAAACGTTTAAAAGTAACCCTGACTTATGTTTCTGTTAAGTTAACTATTAAGAAAAATATAGACATAACACATGTCAACATATTATTGATCAATATATGATGTAGTTCCCACTTTTCAAATCTAGTCCATCTCTTATGTCGCTCGCATCTCTGTCCTACACATCCCCTTTCTCTCTCAACCATTCTTTTTTGATTTCCAGGTGACTAGAAGATCCCTCCCAAGAAGCTGAAATGGGGTGTGCATGTAAGGATCCAAATCCTCAACCAAAGAAACAGGGTACCACTGATCTTTTCAATTGAATTTTGAATCACTATCGTCTTCCCCTATCTCTTCACCATTATTATTTCTTGATTTCATTATTCTTCTTCTTCTTCTTCCTTTTTTGTTAGAGAAGGTTACGGAGGAGCTGCAACACAAAGAGGACATTAACACTCAAACCTATGATGTTCACCTATCAAATGCTCATTTTTATTAATCTTAACTAAAGAGTAGAAGAGTACAAATTAACATAAACTAATAATTATAGATTAATAATGGAAGAAGTAGGCATTGTACTCCATAATTGCATCACTCGTCTTCCAATTGATCGTAGCAGTCCTGGCCTTAGCATAACCATAAGCAAATTGGAACAACCCACTGCTGTAGATGATTGACATCTCTTTAACACTCAAAAAAATGCTATTCCCACCAAGGACACTAAAATTGTTGCCATTGTACTTGCCTTTTGTGAAAGCAAAGTTTAGGACCATTAATAAACTAATATCGCTCTATAACGTCGAGGCATAGATACCTTGAGCTTTTTCGATGGGTTTGAAGGTTAGTTTGGGTCTGATGGTCAAACGGTCATCCATCATAATCACCTATTTGAACAATGTGACCGAGGTGCTGGTCATTAAGGACCAAGCTACCGGGACAGTGGTGGATTTTTGCCATGTGTTATGTGACTAGTAATATATTGACATATGTCTTTTAATGATTAACTTGACGAAAACATAAGCTAGGGTTACTTTTAAACATTTCAAAAACATTAGGTTTTTTTTTAATATTCTTGAAACGTTAAGATTTACTCTGGATACTATAAAACATTAGGGTCTGACCACAATATTTATAGACCTTTGAGTTTAAATTGTACTTTTTACTTGTAAACATTAAATATTCATTATTTTATATTCTTCGTGATAGATCTAATTTTTATACACTGCTAACCATTTTTTAATGTCTCATTCAAATGTATCATCTGCTTTTTAATGTTGTTCATTATTTTTGTAATTCTTCTTTTTCAAATGTCTCAATTTTTATCATTAGATTCTCAAAATTAGAATAAAAAATTTGTAAACATGAAAGAGTAATTCAACAATCTTATTGTTTACACATTAATTACTAGACAAGAATAAATAAAAACAAAAAAGAGTAAACAGTAAAGAGAAACACATTTGAACTCTCAACAATTTAATCTCCTTTTCATTTTCTTTGAATGTTTAAACTGAAAACTAATTTAGGCATCAAAATGCTACACAACATGAGGTGGAATTGGAGTTTAGGTCTGCACAATACCAAAAATAAAACCTAAGATTGGAGTTATTGAGTGAAAAAAATGAAGCTATAACTATCCATAGAAACCATTTCATTGCACGATAAGAGTATAGTATCATGTCATGCTGAAAAGACCCGAGCTTTATCAAGTTATTCATTGAATTTCAAGTATAAATATGATGTAATACACAAGGCTAGTCACCACCACCTAGTTAATATCAACAATGAAACTTTTGTTGGAAGAGTTGTGGAGAAAGGTCAATTTTTTATTGCTCTCATATGACTACTTATGTTAGTACCTATATCCATGTCTACAAGTGCCACAACAGGAACTCGTATGAATTTCGCTAAGAAATTACTACCTGGTAATACTCATGCAACTTTTACAACTATTAATCCATCATAACACCTCAGTTGCCAATGATGGATTTCATAATGTGAATGATCATGTTGCATTTAACAAGGTTCTACTGTTTGATATATGTAGCTTGTACTTGCTATTACATCGAGACAGTGGAAAACCCGAGATGTGGTAGAATTGACTGTAATGGTTAAAGATTCTATATGATGTTACTATGTTTCCAAAGAGTGTCTATCTTCAAGCTCACTAAATGAAGTTATTAATGGCTTCAGTAGTATGTAAGACACAAGAAGTTTCCTAGTAATGTACCTCACATTTCCTATCAAAAAATAAAGCATTGACCTTCAATGGTTGCTTAAAGTATAGAATAATGGCAATAAAGTTCCAACAACAATTTTTTTCTTAAAAAATATGGTAATTTCTTTTCAATGTTTAATCTTAGATTCCTTCTAATCAAGACAATTTAAGGACAAAGTTTTGTCTGAGACAAAATGTAAGGAGGTTAATGACATATTTCAAAAAGAAACATATCAAAATTGAAATGAATCCATATATAAGAAAGGAACACCATGTCTTATTCACTAAAAAATATAAGTTATGAATCATTTTTTAAAATGAAAATTACTTGTATTATAAATATGATATCCAAATGAGATAATCCTATAAAATAAATTTGACTTCTAAAAAATCTTGCTATAATTTTGTAAATGATCTAAATGGAAACTTAGTTAGTGATTCTCCTTTTTATAGTTTCCATTCTCATTGATCTTATCTTTTGAAGTGTTAAGTTGATTCATAAGACCAAATATATATATATATATATATTCATCAAAAGTAATGAGAATATTTTTTAAAATATTCAATAAATCAATTGATAGAAAAATTATTTCCATATGGAGGTAAACTACACTAGTTAAAGTAATTCTAACAATAAGAAAAGAAGTGGAATAAACTTGTTTAGGATGAGTTGCCTATGAAATTATAGTTGCCCAGCCAGTAGTAGGACATTACATTTGGCATAGTTCTTAAACCATGCTCCAAATTGGAGCAAAGAAGCTACACCTGAAAAATAAGTGGTCTATAAAATCTTTCTCCTTATTGCATAGCTTACACAAAGGATTTGCATTGAATTTAAGTCTGTCTAAGGTCTTTAGCCTCTTTTGCATTGCTAGTCATATGATAAATGTAGTTTTCGAAACATAGTGTTTAAACTATACCAGCTTAAGCCATTAGGGTTTATGCCTTACTGTCATAAATATAGGGTGCAAGAATGATTTGTGAACATTCCTGATTTAGCCCTCACCCACTTGATCGTATCCTTTTATAGGTTACAAGGTTGACTTGAAGGAAGAAGTGTGATGATGATAGAAGCTCCTCTAGATGGGCATTGCCAACTGTATCTTAGCTGAACCTTTTTTTTTTAATCCCTACCACAAAAAATTCCTCATTAGTCTTTCAATTATGTTGGTAACTTGCTTAAGTATAGCCAAATGAGCAGTCTAATAGGAATGGATGCCTAAAAGTATGGACTTAATCAATTGAAATCTTTCTACATAAGATAAGAATCTATTATACCAAGCATCTATTCAACTATAAACTACCTTAGCTAGCCTCTGGCAGTCCTTATAGTATTTTTTTAAAATAAAAAATGCATATAATTGAATCTCTTGATAGTGATAAGAATGCCAAGTGATATGGGTAACATTACAGATGTCAAAAATACAATTCTTAAATCTCATAAATCAATATTTGTTTGCAAAAGATTTACACATAGGAAGGAAAAGTCAATTTCCTAAATTAATGAAAAGTCAATTTCCTAAATTAACTTCTTTTATATTCTTGTTCAGATATTATTATTGATTCTAGAATATTTTATTTTGGTTGTCTAAGAGTGTCTATGTATGATAAGTAGGGTTAAGGGTTAAAGACTAGCTTATCCTCGTTTGTAATACATAAACGTTATTTTCATATGGAATAAGACAAGTAGAATTTTGATTCAAGGTTGTGAACTTCTAAAATTCAGAGATTGTAGGGATCTCTCTAACGAGCCCTAAATTTTAATTCAATATAGATTGAAAGGGTAGACACTCTGACAAGTAAGGGTCTCCTTCTTTTGATCCTATAATGAGTCACAGACCCATAACTCAATCCCAAATATTTCATAACAACTTGGTATCAGAGCCAATAGTTATAGGTGACTTTTAGATTTTAAAGCAATAATTTAATAGGTTTATATAGATGTATCATGAGGACTAAAAACGTGGAGATGAGAAATTGGAGGAGTTATCAAGGGAGGTTGCAACAATCAAGTTGGGGTAAAAAAGTAGGCAAACAGACAGCTGTTTAAGTGGCTATAAAAAAAGTCAACCAATAGCAAATAACCATAATACCAATCGCACGGAAGGAGGCTCTTACGTTCTGATATATTCTAAGTTAGAATTTCCATGTTATGGAGACAACAAGGATACCTTGTGTTGGTTAAATAGGCATGGCCATTCTTTTCATCATCAACACACACTTGAGGAAGACAAGGTGGGCTTGACATTCTTTCTCCTTGAAGGTGATGCTTAGTTGTGGTTTTTAAAATTGGAGAGGGATCGACCTAACTTGAGTTGGATCAACTTCAAACAGCAATGCAACTTAAGATTTAGCCCCCTATTCACATCAATAAGTTTGGAGAGTTAACCAAAATCAAATAAGAAAGGATAGTCACTGAGTGCCAATGCCATTTTGAGCAATTGTTAGCTCACGTAGGTACCTTAACTGTAGAATAGGAGGTACAACTATCCATTAGCGGGTTACAAGAACATATTGTGGTTAAAATAAAGATTAAAAATCCATCAAATTTGACTAGTTCGATGAGTTTGGCTCATTTATATGAAAGGCATGGTGGGGGCAAAAGAATACCCTCCTACCTGTTCAAAAAATTGTCAACACCACTAATCCTACTAAGCTACCAGTAGTTAAGCATTTGTATCGAGCCGAGATGGAAGACAGGAGAAGCAAGGGACTTTGCTTAAATTATAATGAGCAATATGTGTCTGGTCACCAATGTAAGAGTTTATTTGCCATGGACATTTAAGAGAATGATGAATATCTAGAGGAGGAAGATGGTTACGATGAGGAGCATAGTGAACTAAAAATTTCCATTCATGCAATTACAAGCATTCAAGCGCCACAGACTATGCAAATTTCAAGAAACTTAAAAGGAAAGCCTATACTCTTGGGAGTACCCATAGCTTTGTGGATGAGAGAGCAACGCAACAATTTGGGATCCCTGTGGACCAACAGGATTGTTTGCAAGTTATGGTAGCTAATAGAGAGCGTGTTCGCAACCCAGGGATATGAAAGAAAACTTAATTACAACTATGTAATTAATACTTTAGTGTTGATTTGTTTGTGCTATCCTTGAGTAGATTTAACATCATGTTATGTGTAAATTTGCTACACACTATGGGCCGATTACTGGGAGCTTTTATTTATAAAGATGAGATTTACAAGGGATGTTTGTGTGGTGGAATTGGAAGGCTTCAAGGATAATCACCAAAGCTCCATTAATATGATATTGACAACACTTTCCAAAGTAGATAGAAATTTAGAAGTGTAACAATTGGTGGCTAAATTTAAACCAATGTTTCCTTCACCTTAAACTTTTCCTCTTAAACACAGCCTCAACGATCACATTATACTCGAACCAGGGATAGGTTCCCTTGTGGTTCACCCTTATTGTTATATGCATCTTCAAAAGGATGATATTGAGATGTAGTGTGCTGACATGTTGGTAAGGGGGATTATTTATCCAAGTCAGTATCCTTGTTCATCACCTGTGCTTTTAGTGAAGAAGAAGGATGGCAAATGGAAAATTTGCATTAATTATAGAGCATTAAAAGCTAAGATAGTGAAGGATAAATTTTCCATCCCTGCCATTGAAGAGTTACTAGAAGAACTGCATGGTGACCAATTTTTCATTAAGCTAGATTTGAGTACTGGTTATCATCAGATTTTGATGCATCCAAAGGATGTGGAGAAAACAACTTTTCGAACTCACCATGGGAATTTTGGATTTTTGGTGATGCTCTTTGGCTTTACTAATACTTCATCCACATTTTAGACTGTAATAAATATGGTATTTAGCCCTTACTTACAAAAATTCGTCTTTATTTTCTTTAACGATATTCTTGTGTATAGGACTTAGGCTAAGCATATAGCCCATTTGTGAATTGTTTTTTCTATTTGGTTGGAACAATAACTATTCTTAAAGCACTCTAAATGCTTAATTGCCCAAACTTTAGTTTTCTACTTGGGACAACTATCTCAACAGAGGGGGTATCGATGGACTCTAATAAGGTGGAAGTAATGCTCAATTAGCCCAAACCTATCATCGCTCACTAATTGTGGGGTTTCTTAGGTCTTACTAGGTATCATCATAAGTTTATGAAGGACTATGGTTCTGTAGTAGCTCCATTAACCAACATTCTTAAAAAAAAAATCTTTTTATCTAGATTGAAACTTCTTCAATAGCATTTGATAAACTCAAGGCTGCAATGGCTAGTACTCCTTTTCTCACTCTTCCAGATTTTTCTTAATCCTTTATTGTGGAGTGTGATGCTTCAGATAGCAACATCGGTGCAGTACTTTAACAAGAGGTTCATCTCATAGTTTATTTCATTGATCATTGGCTGCTAGGCATAAAAAATCGCATGCGTATGAAAAAGAGCTCATTGTTTTAGTCAAGGCAGTTCTCCATTAGTGTCCTTACCTATGGGGCCAACCTTTTATGGTGAAAACTGATCATTATAGTCTGAAGTTTCTTCTTGAACAATGTATCAATACTTCCCATAACAACATTGGATTAGTAAATTGATGGGTTATCAGTTCTCTATGGAATACCGAGCTAGAAAATAAAATGTGGCTATAGATGGACTATCTAGGAAATTTAAAGATCAAGCTTTGCTTGCTTCCACTTCATCACCACAATTAGGTATTTTTAAAGATATCCAAAAGGAGATTTTGCAATATAAGGAATTACAACAACTGTTTGCCCAAATTCAAGTAGGAACAACAAATGACAAGTGGAAATTGCATGGTGAGCTAATTATGTTTAAAGATCAAGTGTATTTGTCTAAAGATTCTCCCTTGATTCAAGGTTTACTAGCTACCGTCCATAACTAATATCATGATATATATCAAAAGACACTCTATCGCCTTGCCTCTGATTTCTATTAGAGAGGCATGAAGCATGATGTTCAAGAATTTTTTCGTGCTTTTTTAGTTTGCCAATGCCATAAAACTGAGCATTTCCATCTAGCAAGACTCTTGAATCCTCTCCCCATTCCACAACAGATTTGATAAGATATCTCTATGGATTTTATCGAGAGCATTCCAACCTCTCATGGTAAAAATGTTCTTTTAGTGGTTGTTGATCAGCTCTCTAAATATGCTCATTTTATGCCTATATCACACCTTACACTGCTGTTAATTTGGCTAGATTGATTTTTGATAACATTTTCAATTTGCATAGGTTTCCCAAGACTATTGTTAGTGATCGAGATTTTGTTTTTACTAGTTCCTTTTAGTTAGAATTATTTCATTTGAGTGGCACTCGACTGTCCTACAGCTAAGCTTATCATCCTTAGTTGGATGGCCAAATTGAGGTGGCTAATCATACTATTGAGATGTTTTACTAGTGACAAACCAAAACTATGGGTTAATTGGCTTACTTGGGCAGATTATTATTATAACTCAAGTTTCCACTCTTCCTTGTGGACTATACCATTCAAAGTGGTTTATGGCCAACCTCCATCTCACCTTATGTCTTATTGTGTCGGTTTAGTGAAGTTAGAGGTTGTGGATTATGAATTATGTGCTCAAAATGTTGTTTTGGAATAATTATGTGCAAAAATAATGCAAGCCCAACAAACTATAAAGGCTTCATATGATTCCTATCATTGAGATGTTTCCTTTAAGGTAGTTGATTTTGCTTTGCTGAAATTACATCCTCATCGCTTCCTTTCCCTAGTTGCTCAGAGAAATTGCAAGCTTGCTCCAAAATGTTATGGCCCTTTTTGTATTTTAGAGAAAATTGGTGTTGTTGCTTATAAATTGGAGTTACCCTCAACCGTGAAAAATGCACCCAGTTCTTCATATGTCTTGTTTGAAGAAATTTATCAGTAATCAAGACCAAGTGCATGTTGGGAAACCTACACCGATCAAATCGATATCGTAATAGAAAAGTTAAGATTTCCTTCACAACATCAATTTAACAAATTTTAACTTGAAATAAAATAATGTTACAGACAAACCTAAATAAAAGATTTGTTGTTGCAGCAAATTCTTCTCGTATTCAAACCACAGTCGTTCACATGTCTGGCCTCTAACAATATTCACAGATTTACAGAAGAGAATTCAAAACGAATTTTGAGAGGAAGCAGAGCTGTGCTAGCAGCCTTAGGGTTGCCTCGTTATATAGTGTAAAAATCATATTAAAATTAAATATAAATAATATTTTTAATTTAATTTTAATTGAATCAAATATCTTATATTTGAACCTAAAGTTTCTTAAACTTTACAATTAAGTTCAACTTAATTAAATTTTACTCTCTTCCAATAAACCTATGTGTGTGACCCATTAGGTTCCTAATATGTTGGAAATGATCATAAATTTTTAATTTTAATTCTTAATTAGAATTAGATAAATTAAAACTCCTGTTAATTTATCTTTAATTCTCTAATTAAACAATTTATGATCATAGATTAAGATTGATGAATAGTAACATGTCATGACCACCTAAATATTAGGAATGTCAAAGTGGTTTTGACTTAACCTGCCCGTGTATGATTTTTTTGCATAATTTAATCCTTTTGTAATACAATATTCCGATTAGACATAGAGTATGGAATTAGTGTCTTCTCTATTTAAATTTAATCATATTAGTTCTCCACTATTAGTAATTGATTTTATTAATGACATTTGAAAACTCTTTTGAAAGTGTCAGTTCACCTTGGCCAAGGATTTCATAAATCAATACTAATTGAGAACAATAGAACATTCTCCTTAATTATTTTAGGGTGACGAATCCTATATTAATCACTCAACTACTTCCATATAATTCATGCTACAT
>JAOXYD010093828.1:0-11936 GCA_028565735.1 Pinacopodium congolense | reverse complement strand
TGATATAATAGTAAAAATATTATTAAATATATAAAAATTCATATTTATTATTAAATATAAAAAACTAAAATTTTATTTATTTTTTATTTATATTTTTATTAAAAATATATTCTTTAAAAATAAAATAAATATATTCTATTGTTAATTTTGTATACGTAAAAATAAAAATAAATCAAAAAGTTAAAAATATTATATATCTTTTTAATTGCTAACTTTTATTTTAGAAATTCCTTAATTACTGACTTTTTTCTAAATTATTTTTAATATTAATAAATCATAAATTTAATTGTCCCAAATTACATATTAACAAAATTAAAAAACAAAAAGAGTATATTTTAATATTGTTATACAAGAGGGTTTTATTTGTGGACCATTAATAAATTTGCTCTATTAAAGTTAACTTAGACAAGACACGAGTAAAATTCAAATTTACGCTAACATATTTTAGATAAGGCACGTTATTTCACGTCTGGACCATTGCATATTCAAGAAAGTCAGCAATTAAGGAGTTTCTAAAATAAAAGTCAGCAATTAAAAAGTTATATGATATTATTTAACTTTTATTTTATTTTTATTTTTAAGTATACAAAATTAAGAATAGAAATATATTTATTTTATTTTTAAAGAATATACTTTAAAAAATATATAAATAAGAAACGATAAATAAATTTTAGTTTTATATTTAATAATAAATATGCATTTATATATATTTGAAGATTTAAATTAATAATTTTTTAAGATATAACTAATTAATAAATAGATTAATTGGAGATAATTATCTCATTGAAATGATTATTTTAATTATTCTTAATTACGCAAATTTTATCCTAATATTTTTCATTTTTTTCAAAGAACTCCCAGTATTTTTCATTTTTTTCAAATACCCCATGTACAGCCACGTCAACCAATAAGTCAATAATATTGCACAATCACTACTGCCACATTAGCATGATCAATCTGTCACGTCAGCACTCTCGCCACATCATCCGTCACATTAGCGTCACGTCATCACATAATAGTTTCAGGGGGTATTTGATAATTTTGTTAAAATACAAGGAGGTCTAGGATATTTTAAAAAACACATTGGGGTATTTGATAAATCATAAAAACATAGGGAGATAAAAGGTTATTTACTCAATTTTATATTTTAAAGTGAACAATTTTGTATTTTATATTATTAGAATTGTATATTATTAAATTGGAAATAGAAATATGTCAAAAGAAAGAAATTATTTTAAACCTTGAACCATCAAAACGCCATTGTTGCCACTCTAAACAAGAAACAAGGACACAACTTTGCCTATAAAAAAAACCATTGCTACAACAACATTATCAGAAAAACACAAAATGACGCCTAAAAACTAAAGTAACCACTGTAGAATAAACAAAATGGCGTTGTATATATGCAACACAAATATAAAAGAATAGTGACAAAACACAAAATGACTAGAGCAAGAGCAAAAGAGCTATGGAGTCAAGATGATGAAGTAGCGATGTTAAAGGAGACATAGTCTTAGCAAAAACAAAGTGACTTGTTATAGCACAAGCTCACTTAAAAGGGAACAATTAATTGGTGGAGGCGAAGAATGAGTAAGCAATTGACGAAGAAGAAAACCCAGAAGCTGTACAGAGAATAGGTGATGACGACAAAGGTGGAGGCAAAGGTAAGAGAGAGAGAGAGAGAGAGATGAAAACAAGTTACTGGTGTAAAAAGGGAACAAGAATCTCTGTTAGTTTGATTAGAAAATTGATTATTTAGATAAACTAGTAAGTTTACCAATTTTATATTAATCGGTTCATTTTTAAGTTTGGCTATTATGACCCCACCCTTAAATCGTAATTGACGTTAAAGGAACAATAAACTTAAGGATTATTAAAACCCTAAAAAGCCTAAAATATCATCAAATATCAATATAAACATTAAAAATAAGATTTCCAAAATAATCAAATCCATGCTTATAACAATTAGATAGCCTTAATAATATATAATTCATAGTCATGCTACAGCACTGAGGAATCTAATAATAATATAAAAGAATCTAACAAATATAAGATTAATGTGGCTCTAAAGTCAAAGATCACCAAAATACGAAAATATACATTAACCACTAGGGAAGAAAAAAATCTGTGGAGTACTCTGTCATTAGAAGTTTAAACAGAAGAATCTTGAAAAATAACTTAGGAGAGTCAGACCTCATTGAGTAAATCAATACCATGATCATGTTATGCATATAAGGATTACAAATAATAGATAATACATCTCATCTATAAATGGAAATACACAATATAATGATTGTTCATAAACATATATACATGTATTTCTCCTATTAATATCATGTCACATAATCATCATAAATCACAAATAATAGTGGGGGATTGAGGAAGGACCTTACGGTATGCCCCTAGCCCATTGACTTTAATTATAAGGGCTCTTTTGTTCCACATAGATCACTTGTCCAAATATAATGAACTATCGTCTGATAGCAAAACCAGTTGAACCGCCACAGCCCTACTACGATGTGATTGATGCCCGAGAATAAGCTCGACCGAACAGCCACAATCATATCTCCATACTATATACCATATATTAGTTGGTATCCTAGAGCAAGTTCCACCAAACCACCCCAACTATGCCATATCTAAATCAATAAAATCAATCAATAAATCTATCATGATCAATCTATAAACCAAATCTTCTAACCAACTGACTGACTCATTGTGCGTACAGTCTGGTGACACCCACTAAGTAAATTGTCCTATAACTATCCCCTACATCATCACATATCACATCAAGTATAACATGACATAATAGAAATATCTGTATGTATGCCAATTCATATGAATGAATATCATGTGCACATATAATAATGATAATGATAATGATTTTCATAATGAATATGAGAATGAATTTTTAATGCATACTCATTATCATGAATATTAACCCATAAGTAGAATATACTTCTTCCCGATGAACTTGGTGCCTTGAAGTAAAGGGTTTTGCCTTAGATTGATCTATAAAAAAAATAGATGGAATCATTAGGACATAGAGTCTAAGCCTAAACTAGTCTTAAATCACCTAAAGAATAAGATCACTACTCAACTTGTAGCTCATTTTAAGAAACTCTATATCCTACATAAAATTTAGATATCACATTTTACAAGAAATATATCGAAAATTTGACAGGTTTTCTCCCAGAAAAAGGACATCCCCTTTCCTAAGAGGGGCTATTCCTGCAATGAAAAACACACTTCTATCATCATCATCTACTATAACTCAAATTATGCCTTCAAACTATATGATTATACCTAACTGAGTCCACATTCATAACATAAAATCCATGATAAAATCGATCCATAATAAAAAAATCAAATTCTAATCATAACATCCTGATTCATAGTTAATAAATCCAATTAATATCAATTTTAATTAGTAACAACCCAAATTTAATCAATTTTAGGAATTTTATACAAATATAAAATTTTCAAAATTTTTAACTCACAAATGGTCAAGAATTTCAATATTTCACTTTTATGAACGTTGATCTACATAATATTTAGGAATTTTAAAAATATTTTTTTGATCAATTATGAATTAATTAGAAAATCACTGATGTGGTGGAATGTGGGGCTTAGGTGTTACTGTTAGAGGGGCAGAGATCTTCACCACCCACCTAAAAATGACAAACCTGACCTCCATGAATTCAATGACACTAATCTCGCGAAGTTCCTCTTAGTTTGTGAGAATCGAAGTTCCCAACGTTAATGGAGACCCATGTTGTTCACTTGTGAAATGGGTATATTACGATTGTATTTCCCTCCTTTCTTACATTTTTTAGGCTATTAGAGATGATGGTGTTATTGGTTTGGCTCAATAAATGACTAGAAATGGGAGAATAATGGCTTATATAAAGGAACTAAAACTTTTTACCTTAATTTCTTTAAATTTGAGTCATTTTTTATGTAATAACTTTAGAAGTTTGATATTCTATAGTCTTGGATTGTCAGAAATGGTGGTCAAATGACAAAAATATAGTCATCAGAAGTTGAACATAAATAGTAACTAATGGAAAGAAAGTTTAAGAGATCAAATTAAACCTTAAACTTTCTTAAGCAACTTATACTCGTATAAGGATGTTGTCCTTATTAGTACATAATAAATGATTAATAAAAATTTAGGTCATTACATTCTTCTCCCCTCATGAAAATTCATCCTCAAATTTGAAATCTTACCTCACTGTTGAAAAAGATGTGGGTATTGACTTTACATATCTTGCTCTATCTCCTATATACAGTCCTCTAGCATATGATTACTCTATAATACCTTCACCATTGATATCTCTCTTAATCTAAGCTGATAGACTTAACAATTCACTATAGTAATAGGTTGTTCCTCATGTCAAATTTTCACCAATCTCCATATTACATGGTTGAAGGATATGAGAAGGATCCAGAATATATTTCCTTAACAAGGATACATGAAATACTGGATGAACTGTAGATAAGTTAGGTGGTAACACCGACCTATATGCCACTACACACACTCTAGATCTATTCTTAAATGGACTAATATATCTTAGAGCTAATTTACCCTTCTAACCAAATCTCATCATTCCTTCTATTGGTGACACCTTCAAAATCCCATGTCACCCCACTCAAAAATTCACATTATTTCTTTTAAGATCTGCATAAATCTTCTACTTATTAAAGATTGTTCTCAATCTCTTTTGAATAATGAGGATCTTTTAAGAAGTGATTTGCACTAACTTAGATCTTATCAATTATATTTCACTAATTTCCCAATATAAAGAGGACCTACATTTTCTTCTATATAAGGCCTTATAAAGAACCATCTTAATATTGACATGGTAACTATTATTATAAGCAAACTCAAACAGTGACAGATACAAATTCAACTAACCACCAAAATCGATAACACACATCTTAAACATATTATCTAGATTTCGAATAATTCTTTCAGATTGGCCATTTGTCTATGAATAAAAAGCAGTATTGAAGTCTAATTTTGTATCTAAGGATTTGCACAACTCTTGCCAGAAAATTAATATAAAATTAAAATCTCTATTAGAGACTATAGATTGTGGTACTCTTTACAATCGCACAGTCCTATTAACATACAGCTGGCAAACTTATCAATAGAATAAGTTTTCTTGATAGGTAAGAAATGTGTAGACTTTGTTAGTTGATCCACAATCAAGATTAGTATGAGGTATTTTGGTCACAAAATCCATAATAATCATATCCTATTTTCATTTACGAATATGGAGTTATTGTAATAATCATGAAGGCCTTTAGTGCTGAGCTTCACCTATTAAGATGTTAGGCACCTAAACACCAACTCCACAATATCCTTTTTCATTCCACTCCAACAATACATTCCTTTGAGATCATGATACATTTTATTGAAACCCATATTAATGATATAAGTTACCTAATGTGCCTCCTTCATAATCTCCTTCCTTAAGTCATCAACATTTGGTACATATACTCTAGTACCTATCCTCATGATACCACCATTATCCACATTAAAATCTTTAGCTTAACCTTCTTAAATTTCTTTAATTATCTTACACAATTAAGGGTCTCTTGACTGAGTAGTCTTGACCTTATCCAAAAATATTGATATAATCTTAATTATGATAATATAAATCTTGTTCTTGATTTTTTTTCATTGCAATCCTTGGTTAATTAACTCGTGCAACTCTCTAATAAAAGTTCTCTTAAAAGAGCTAATATAAGCAAAACTACCAGATGATTTCCTACTTAGAGTATCAGTTACTACATTAACCTTATCTGGATGATACAAAATAGCACAATCATAATCTTTTAGAAGTTCTATACATCTTCACAGTTTCAAGTTTAAATCCTTTTGCTAAAAAATGTATTTTAAACTTTTATGATTAATATAAATCTCAAAGTTGCACTATACAAATAATGTCTCAAAATATTAAGTACAAGCATTATAACAACCATTTATAAACATTAAGTAAGATAGTTTTGCCCATACTTCTTTAGTTGTTTAGAACTATAAGTTACCTCCAATCCATGTTACATAAGCACACAACCCAAACCAACCTTACAAACATCACAATTCATTGTAAATCCTTCTAATCCTAAAGGTAAAGTCAACACTAAAGTTGATGTTAACCTGTCCTTGAGCTGTTGGAAATTATCCTGACACACCTTTGACCAAACAAACTTAATATTCTTTTAAGTCAACTTTGTAAAAAGTGTAACTATTCATGAGAAATCTTAAACAAATCTCCAATAATAACATGTTAAGTCTAAGAATATCTAAATCTCAGTAACAGTAGTAGGCCTTGATTATTCTGTAATAGTTTCAATCTTCTTAGGATTAATTTGGATGCCATCTTTAGAGACCGCGTGTCCCAAAAAGATTACACGATCCAACCAAAATTCGCCCTAAAGAAATTTAGCATACAAATAATGCTCCCTCAAAGTTTATAAAACCATTCTTAGATGTGTCATAAATTCTTCTTCACTCTTAGAATATACCAAAATGTTGTCAATGAATACAACAACAAACTTATCTAAAAAAGGTCTAAAAATCATATTTATCAAATCTATTAAAGCTACAGGAGCATTAGTCATCCTAAAGGATACTATTGAGAATTCATAATGATCATATCTAATATGAAAAAGTAGTTTTTGGAATATTTTTTCTCTGATCCTTAACTAATAATAACCAGACCTCAAATCAATATTAGAGAAACATCTAGTCCCCTAAAGCTGATCAAATAGATCATTAATTCTTAAAAGTAGATCCTTATTCTTAATCTTCACTTTATTGATTCTTTATAATCAATATAAAGTCTAGGGCTACCATTCTTCTTCTTTATAAATAACATTGGTACACCCCATGATTTGGGCCTGATAAAACCTCAATCCAATAATTCATGTAATTGTTCCTTATGCTCTTTCAACTCGACGGAAACCATTATATAAGGTGGAATTGAGATGAAAGTTATACCTGACACCATATCAATACAAAACTCAATTTCCATCTCTAGTGGCAAACTCGATAGCTTTTCAAGAAACACGTCAGGAAATTTACATATAATGAGAACATCATCAATTGAATATGTCTCTATTATAGTATCCCTTACTAAGGCCAAATATCCTTGATAACTTAGTCGAAGCATCTTTTTAGCAGTAATGGAGGATATGAGGTTTCGAGATACTTCCCTTTTATCACCTCTAAATCACAATTTGACATCATCAATAATCCTAAAAATTACTACCATCTTCCGACAATCCAAGGTAATAAAGTGTTATGACAGCCAGTTCATATTGAAAATCACATCAAAATCCATCTCATCCAACAATACCAAATCAGCCACTAATTCTCTACCCTCATTCCAAATAAAAAGGAAAATTAATATCAGTATTTAAAGATTCAATCAAATGAGTGGCTAGATAAAGGAGTTACTAATTTAATTGCTTTCCAACTAATCTTTGACGAAAACACAGGAGATATAAACGAATGGGTAACACTTAGATTAAATATAATTCTAACATCAATATGACATATCGATATAGTACTTGTTATAACTACATTAGAGGTCTGAGTATCTTGTGGGGTGAAAGTGAATACCTAAACCTATCCATATTGTTGTCTACTCACATCTATTTGAAACGCTGGTGATTACGAACTATAGTATATTACCCCAATACCACTAATCTTATAAGGATCAGGAATGGTCTCCTCCATAATATGCCTCCACTCCATCTCTTTAACCTCGGTTATGGCACCTTCTAAAGTTTGACTCTTTAAATGAAGCTCTATATATGTGAGATCCAAACTAGCAATATAAAGTCTTACTATCCATCTCTAGTTAATCATATCCTTTGGATATCTCATCAATTGATAAAAATCTATAGTATACTCTTCAATTGGCTTATCACCTCTCTTAGGGTGTAACAATTGCCACTTATAATCATCTCTCTATGATAATAGACATAATTATCTCATGAACCATTGTTTAAACTCCTCCCAAGACCAGGTACTTATAACTAGCTGAATAACTTGAATAAACCAATCCAATGCAATCGTCTGAATTAATAACTCAACAATGTGAATCCTTTGTAAATTTTTATATGCCATCCTCGTTCGAGGTTTCATACTACTAAGAAAGTCCATAGTTTCCCTTATATCATCAAAAGTTATTTTACCAATCCTTGTATATTGCAAGATAACTTTTGCATCTATTATACCCTAATCTCTATATTGAGCCATTTGTTGTATTGAAGGGATAGTCTGATTCTAAGCAACTATAATATTCTCTAATCTTGTAATATTAGCTGTTAGAGAAACAACATCCACATCCTGCATTGTTGGCCTGCCCTAATCTTAAAAATCTTGTTGTCACACAATGACTTTAGGCCTACCTTTGCACCTTGCTTGCCTGAGTGACAATAGGGCCATGACCTCATCATAAATCAATTCTCTATTGGACACCCTTCAATTCCCAAAGTTCGTGTTAAAGTTCAACTCCTCCTTATGCTATCAAGGAATAAATACAAGGTTTTAGACACAATAAAAGTCCTAACAGTATTATAAAAAAACTAAAAGTATAGATAAAAATTTAAGGCAAATATGATCATAATGCTACAGTAGTTTAAAGAAAAATTTAACTCAAATCTGATAACCTAATAACTCAAATATAAACTTCAAGCTCTGATACCAACTTTGTCACGACCCCATCCTTGGACCATGATTAACACTTAAAAATAGTAAACTTAGGGCTTATGCGATCTTTAGCAAGTCTAAAATATAATCAAATCCTCATATTAACATTAAATATAAGATTTCCAAAACAATCAAACCCATACTCATAATAATCAAGCAGCCTTAATAATATCCAATTCATATTCCTGCTATAACACTAAGGATTCTAATAATAATATAAGAGAATCCAACTCATACAAGACTACTACAACTTTAGAGTCATAGGTCACCAAAATTTCAAAACATAAATCAAATCATCAAGGAAAAAGAAGATCGACAAAGTGCTCTGTCACTGGAGATCTGAACAGAAAAATCTTAAAACATAACAGAGGGAAGTCAAACTTCAATAAGTGAATCAGTGTCATGATCATGTTATGCACCTAAGAATATGCAAATGATATATGATATATCCCATCTATAAATGCAAATATAGAATGTAATAATTTTTCATAAACAATATGCAAGAATTTTTTCTATCAATATTATGTTATATAATCATTACCAATCACAAATAATGGTGAAGGCTTGAGGAAGGACCTTATGATATGCCCATTACTCCTTTAACTAGAGGGGCTTTCTTATTTCACACAGATAACTTAATTCAAATATAGTGAACTGTCATCTGAGAGTAAGATCAATTGAACCACCACAACCCCATTGTGTGGTTACCTTCTGAGAGCAAGTTCAATCAAATCACTACAACCACGCCACTGTACTATGTACTATATACTATATAGCGATTGATGTCTAAAAGAAAACTCCACTGAACTACTATAACTGTGTCATATCTCAATCAATAAATCAATCCATCAAAGATCAATCCATAATCCAAATCCTATAATTGACTGATTGACTCATTGTGCGTACAGTCTTGTGATGCCCACCAAGTAGTTCATCCTATAACTATCCTCCACATCATCACATATTACATTAAGCATAACATAGCATAATAGACATATAAATAAATATTATGTGCGCATATGATAATAATAATGATTTTAATGATGAATATGAGAATGAATTTCTAATGCATACTCATGATTATAAATATGAACTCACATGTAAATTACGCTCTTTTGCGCTAAATTTGATACCTCGAAATGGAGGGTTCTATTTTTGATTGATTTATAAAAAGAAAATAGAAGTAATCCTTAGGATATAAAGCCTAAACTAATATCAGATTGCCTAAAAAATATAATCACAATCCAACTTGTAGTTCAATTTAAAAAACTATATATCCTACTTGAAATTCCAATATCAAATTTTTACAAAATATCTATCGAAAATCCCACACAGCTTCACCTGAAAAACAAAAATCCTCCTTCCTAAGAAAGGCTATTGTTGCAATAAAAAAAATACTTCTATCATCATTATCAACCACAACTTGAATTATACCTTTGAACTATATGATTATGCCCTATTGAGTCTACATTTATAACATAAAATCTATCTTAAAATCAATCCAACATACCAAATTCTAATCCTAATATCTTGATTCATAGTAATACATCTAATTAACATCAATTATAGTCAATAACAACTCAAATTTAATCAAGTTCAGGCATTTCTATATGAACATAAACTTTTTAAAATTTTTAACTCACAAACGGTAAAGAATTTCAATGAATCACTATTATAAAAGTTTATTTACATAATATTTGAATTTTTAAAAAATATTTTTAACAAATTCTAATGTGGTCAAAAAATAACTAGCGTGGTAGAGCATGGGACCCATGTGTCACTGCCAAAGAGGCAATGATCTTCACCATCCATCCAGAAATGACGATCTTACCTCTAAAATCCAGTAGCACTGATCTCGTGTCAAAACTCCTTATAATTTTTTAGAATCAAAATTTTAGATGTTAATAGATTTATTAGCGAAATGGGTATATCATAATCAGATATCCTTCTTGGTTGTTAGAAGCGATGGTGATGTTAGTTTGGCTAAAAAATTATTAGAAATAGAAGAATGATGGCTTACTTAAAGGAACCAAAACTTTCAACCGTAATTCCTTCAAATCTAGGTTATTTTTAATATAATAACTTTATGAGTTTGATAGAGCGTTCCGAGAACTTTTTGTAGAGTCTTAGATTTTCATAAATGATGGATAGACAGTGAAAATATGTTCATCAGAAGTTGTTTATAAATGATTAATAAAAATTCAGGTCATTACATCAATAGTTTTTATTAAGAATGAAACTTTTTAATTTTTAAAAAAGAACCAAACTGGATAATTTTTCTATTTTCAGTTAGGGTTTTATTTAAACATTGTGAAACATTAATCTTTTTTAAAATTCGACGTAAAATATAGGGTCAAAATGACTAATTAACCCTGTTAAATTAGTTAATCCAATACAATTTTGTTAATATTGATTTAACTATAATTAAAAATCAAATTAATTACTTAGGAGATGTTTGGTATTGTTGTTCGTTGTAGTTTTTATATTTTTGTATTATTTTTTATGTGTTTTTTGGTTTATGTACTGTTTTTTCTGTTTCTGTACTGTATTAGTGTTTTTTTGTTTCTGTGCAGTTTTTTTTATTTCTGTGTTTTAAAAAAAAGAAAACAAAATAAAAAATTAAAAAGATACCAAACATAGCCTTATATAAAAACACTGAATTTATTAAAAACAAAAAATAGAAACAAGAAAAGATAATAGATATTAAAATTAATGGTTAAATTCATCTAGACCCTCTTGTAGTTTGATAAACTATCAATTAGATCCTTATAATTTCAAAATTATCAAATATATTTCTAAAGTTTCAAATTACTTTTACCGTTAATTCCTCCTTTATTTTTGTCTTATATGAACTAATGAATTATTTTAATAATTAAAAATATATGTTGTAAATATAGTGTTCTTTTCATAAAGTATTAAATTAAATTTTAAAAAATTCAAAAAACATAAAAATATTTTATTTTTTACAAATTTAATATCGTTGCTATTGCATATATGTGAGAATAATAAAATCATATTTATCATGAAAAATAATATAGTAATAATTACTTTAAATTAATAATTTTTTAGTTGAAAATAGTTTAGTTTAAGTATATTTTTATATAATTTAAACAATTTTTTATATTTAATTCTGATTGAATCTAAATAAAATAATTTGAAACTTATTCAAATTTAAATATGATTTGAATCTTAAATTTAAATATATTAA
>JAOXYD010093808.1:0-11936 GCA_028565735.1 Pinacopodium congolense | reverse complement strand
GTTGAAAATGCTTTCTCGATCCTTTAAATATTTTGATGCATGGAAAGGTTATAAGATTTATTCGTCAAATCGAGTCGGAGCTTGGACTAGATGGTTTTATCATTCTTGTATTCCTTTGAATGCTCTAAATTCACTTTATTTTCAAGAAGTAATAGATACCACAACAAAAATAGGTCCTAGATTTAAGATTACCTTTTTATTATGAAATTTGTGTGCTTTTACTTTAAGATTTAAAAAAGAATGTCAATTAATTGTTGATTCATATAGATCTAGATGGAAAACAATAAGATGCACTATCATGATGGATGGTTGGAATGACCAAAGACAAAGAACTTTGATTAATCTTTTAATTTACTGTGATATTGAAATAACTTTTGTTAAGTCTGTTGATACTTTAGATATGGTAAAAAGTGCCCATACTTTATTTCAAATATTTTCTAAAATTGTTGAGTTAGTTGGATTAAAGAATGCAGTTCACTCTGTTACAAATAATACAACTAATTATGTATTAGCTGGATACTTGTTGGAATCAAAGTATTAGAATATTTATTGTTCTCCATGTGCTGCTCACTATATCAATATCATTTTAAAAGATATTGGATCTATGCCACATTAATCTTCACATACATTTAAGATCACAATTTTTTTCTAGGTTGAGAGAGCAATAAGATTGGGATGAAATAGTACGTCCTACTACTACTAGATTTAAAACTACATTTATAATTTTGACACGTGCTTATGATCATAAATAAGTATTGTAGAATTTAGTGACAAGTAAACACTTTTCGAGTCATAAATTATTAAAAAGTGAGAAAGGAAAATAATTTTATATTATTGTCCTAGATAATATATTATGGGATGGAATCTAAACTCTAGGAAAGCTTTAGTTCATCAAGATCTTGCAGAAAAATCAAGAACATTCAAAGATATAAGCAGAAAAATAACAACTTTGATTAATCCAAAAAATGGAACAAAATGAGATATAATATGAGTTTAGAAACCCCCTTGGATGATTCCTAGACTCAGATATGAGTCTTAACAACAAGCTCCAATGTTCAGAAACTTAGAAAACAATACATAATTTGAAGAACTAAGTGTTTTAAGCTTAGAACTATGGAAAAGATAGAAAATGAGAGAAGAAGAACTCTATCTCTATAGTAGATATGATCTCCTTAATCTCTCCATGTTTTTTGTATGTTTTTGGATGTTTTCAGGACTTGGACAACTCCCTCCATGTGCTAGTAGACACTAGCATTAATTAGGAACATGCCAAGAGTTGAAATTTGGAAGATGGAGCTGAAATTGTTGACTATATGAGCAATGGCACCCTGCCTCCATGTAACAGCACCCTGTCAAGGTGCCGTTACTATTCGATTGCAGCACCCATTAACGGCCCCCTGTTCTTCAATCAACAGCACCCTGCTAGGGGGCCGTTAATGGTCAGAACTAAGAGAATTTCTTGATGATTTTGCTCCAATCTTTATCATTAAGCTTAATCCTGAAAATTAAAACATAATATGACATCAATTTAACACTTAAGCACTGAATTATGGGTCATAATTCATCAAATTAACCATTAAAACTATATCAATTTGACTCCTAACAGATATCAAATAACCTACAATATTAGCATTCAATGTTTGAATAGCTGAAAATCTGGACAGGAGAATGAAACAAAAACAATTCCAGGAAAGCTTTAAAAAAGCGCTACTAAAGTACTAATATCAAGAAGCAAATGTTAATAATGAATTAATAAAAAAACAAAATGGAAATCCTAAGGAGAGCCTTTACAAGCATGTCTAATGTCTTGTTCATGAAGGCTTCAAAAGCTCCTCCCTTCTCCTTGAATTTTATAACTGTCTACCTTGCCTAAGAAAGTTTGAGGTGTTCACACCCAAGATGAAGCCACTCCTCTCCAACAAGAAGTCCCCAGTCGCTCTTCTTAGGAAATTGTGAAAGCTTTAATTTCCAATCGTGAATCAAGGAAAAAATGCCAACCACCTTCTTGCTTTTTCCTTTTAATGGTTTTTTCTTCTTGCCTTTACATCTAAGGCCACGTCATTAGTTCCACTTTGTCCTAGAAAGCTTCTTTGTAATTTTCTGTTGTTTTTCTCATATGCTACCAAGCTTCAATGCCTCTCCAAGTTTCCGATTTGCTCATGGGAAGGACTCCAAGCTTGTGACATTTTTCTCACCAAGGAAAACTCCATGTGCTACATTTTTAAAGCCTCCTCTTGCCAAGTTAAACGCTAATAGTGATGTCGTATTATAAGATTATTTCTCGTTTCCTGCTAAGCTTGGAAAAACGTTGCTTATTGGGAACTAGCTTATAAATATTTTTTTTCTTTGTTTCAAAATTTAGGTGCTTTCGGCTTCTTGTTCCTATTTTTGCAAAAGGGGTTAACCTGTTCATTAAGAAAATTATAATATCAATTAAGCACTTTTAAACATAAAATAGGGATAAATTCAAATGATTTAACATATAAAAACATAGAAAAAATCATCCAAAAAATAAGAGAAAGGAAAAGAAAGACTTATAATGAATCAGACTTGCTATTTGACTCCTTAATGATGGTTGTTATGAATTCTTTGTCTTGATTCTTAAATCCTTATGTTTTGAAGCTTTCTTTTTTGTAAAAATTGAGTAAAAATCCTTTGAGATGGCCCAAAACTTAAAAACTCTTTCTTTGTGGCTCCTTTTTGTGTTTGGATGCAAGAAGATTCATTAAAATAACCCTATAAGAGTTAATTGGAGAGTAAGGAACCATGGTTATAGGTCCAGGCCATGATGCCTTATGTTAAGATATCATAATCACGGGTCTTCTCCTAGGTTATGAGTCTCTTAACAACTTCCACCTATTTTACTTTTTCTTCTCTAACTCTTTCTATTATATTATGTTATTTCTTCTCAATAAATTCCATAATAATCTGAGCTCTAGACACCTAATGCATCACCAAAGTCATCTGTTCCAAACTAGTACTTATTTGAGCTTCTTTTGTACTTGTCTTGATGCGTTCTTCATGGCTTCTCATATGACCTTGAAAAGTGATGTGTAACTTCATAACATGATGCTCTAAGTACTTAAAATGTTTCCACAACTCTTCTAGTTCTAGAAGTGCCTCAAAATACTCACAAATCCTATAAAACACAAATAATCATCCAAAGCAACTTAGATAACAACTTATTTAAGAATAAATCAAATATCTAACTAAATCATATGGAATTAAGCTTCAAGCATAAGATAATCATTAAAAAATCAAGACTAAAAGATGTATAAATAAGGTGTTATCAAATAACCCTACACTTAAGTTGTTACCTGTCATCAGGCAATGACTTAAACATCCACTTAAAATGAAATCAATCAAGAGTTGAGTAGTAGTTAAGGAAAAACAAAAATCAATCCTTGCTCTTGATTTAGTTTACATATCACAACCCTTTTCATGAAAAAAAAAATATTTAAAACAAATGCATTCACATAGTCAGTAATTAGGCAACCTTCAGTGCATAATATCAATCATCTATGTAGTTTCATATGGATAATTATGTAAACTTGTTCAAGGAAATTATTACTAATGCAAAGTAAAATTCAATTTATAATTTTTGAAGAAATTTTATGGTTTCACCTTGTCTTTTGATGTGATTGAAAATATTTTATTGTGAATGTACCGTGATTACTCAACTGAGTTACCCTTTTTCAACCTTTTTGCAATGTCATCTAGTCTTTTTAATCGAAAATAAATATTTTGTCTTGAACACCTTTGGTTACTTAGCTAGATTATAACTACAAATAGCTACTAGCTCTACTCATACACTTCAACCTTTTTATTGGTATGAATTCAACAAAGTGAGTGTTTTCTCACAAAATTTAAGCTTAAATATACTCTTTGTCCATAGAAAACACATCATATTTCAAATTCAGACAATATTCCATATGCAACCACATTTGAAAATTTATGTTGAATATAAAAAGCGCTTAACATTAATAGTAAGTCACACAAAAACAAAATAAGAAAATAAAATTTTTAGGTTAAAAATCAATCAAGAATTGTTTAATGCTCTCACACTTCATCAAGAAAATTAATGAAGTTAAAATACTATAATGAAAAGTCAACTCTTAATCTCAATCATTCAAAATGGAATATTAAAATCATTGCCATTGGAATCTTAACAAATTAAGTTTGGTGGTATATATGATAAACCGTGTCATATTCAACCCTTCTCCCCTCCACTGAAACTAAATTATCCTCAATTTGGAGGATCTTAAACAAATAAAGTGCATGAAAAGTGAGAAAAGGTAAGTAAAAAAGCACTTCCCTAGATAGTGAAGTCTATTGTAAGGCATGATAATGAAGGCTTGAAGTTGTATCCATATGGTGAGAATCCAAAGCTTGTCATGGATAACCTGAAGAAACAAAAATTAAAATAAGATAGGGTACAAAACACTCTCTCACACACACATGAAAAGAAAAATAAAAGAAGTCCTACAAATAAACTAACTATAAAAGTTGAAAAAAAAGAAAATAAAAAATGAAAATGAAAATAAAAAAGTAAAAACAAATGGAGTCACTGAGGATCCACAACTTGCTTCAATCCATAGCTGACAGTGGAGGTGGTGAAGGATAAAACTATATGTATTTCTTCCACTATGCCTTCTGCTACTCCCATATCTGTTGCTAAACCTGCTGATTCTCTTGTCTTTGATGTTGTAACTCCTCCCTTCTCTCCTATTGCAGGTGTTGATACTCAGCCATCTAGTATCAATGGTTTCTTCATAATTTTTTATCTCGAGATGTAAAGCCTCCACCTGCATATTGAGTTAATCATAATCTATTACAATAGGTGGTATAGTCATTGAGGAATGTCCATCTCCAGTATCACCCACTGTCTTCCAGTTCCTCACTCCTATTCCTATCATCAGGGTCAGGTTTAGTTCTTTTAAGTTGAAGGTGTATGTATGTACGTGTGGTTAATCCCATTCAAATTCAAACTATAGCATTAAGGATCTCCATAAGGATCACTTTACTGAAGTTGTCCTTATTCATCCTTAGACCCACATTCCTGGCTATCTAGGTGGCATAAGAAGAACCAGTCAGGGTACCTTTCTATTTGTGACTCTGGTAGGAGAAGTGAAGGGCCAAAGTACCATTGATATTAGAATGACGTTTATTCATCATACGCAATAGGTTAATAAGCTCACATACTTATATTGCCTCAAAGCTCTCCTAAGTTTCTCCCCTGGTATGCTTGATTAATCGATGCATGACCCTCAAAGACAGAGAAGTCATCTTGACGCTTTTAGTGGCACTAGACCAAAATTCCCCTTTTTTTATCTTGGACTAGAAATCTATAGCTTTACGTGGAGTAGAGAATTCTAGCCTAGTATGTTGAGTTGTACCATCATCCTTGAGCTGATAAGGCTCTATTCCTAAAGTAAAAAAAAGTTCTTGAATGGACATAGAGAATGGTTCTTCACTAAGCTAAAATTTGATTACCCGTTGGCGGTTGGATGCCATCCATTCCTTTTCAAACTTGAAGGTAGCCAAAAACTAAAAAAATAGGTTTTTGCAACTGGGCTCTTTAATTTTTGTAGAAATATCCCATCCTCTAGCCCTTAGGTCACATCTAATTGAATATATAATGCCTAAGCTCTCAAAGTCATCAAATTCAAGATACTTGGTTGGCACAAATTTTAGATGAAGCAATTTGTTGTATTTCATAGTGATCATGGAGATGGTAAATTAAATTTTCGGGGCCGTACTGTCACTATCTCTTAGAGAAGAGGGCTTATCATAGTATGCCTTCTTTGCTCGTTCCTTGGCGAGTTATAATTCTTACAAAAAGGATAAAAGGAATGTTTAGTACTTATGGTAATGCCTAATAGCAACGAGTAATAAACTGTAGAGACATGCAAATACATTGCTGTGCTAATGTAATGATCAACAACATTTTAAATAATGAAACATACAATGTGTTTCATCAATTGGGAAATGGATGGTTTGCAATCATGTAACATAATCCAACTTTTCTTAATGAAAAATATGAGTGATTTGTTATAAGTATCAATTAAAACATAAAAGAAAACTTGATCACCATGTAATACAATTTTATAAGTTCTTATTAAGAAAAAAAAATTCAATGGATGCAAATCGAGATATACACAATTGACATTGTCTCTAACCTAACATACTTTAATTCACGTATTGGACATCCTATAAGACACAATATATGCAAAAAAATTCCAAATTACAGTCCATAGGGAAGTAAGTATGGGAAATTAGGTTAGGAGGTGCACACATCACTACTAAACTGTAGTAAGCTTATAAAAGGAGGATAAATCAAAATTGGGTGATAAAAAGATATCAAAATTCATAATTCAACCAAACCCAATTGATAAACCATCCAAATCAAAACTAAATTTAATGAGCAATGTGAAATAAAGGCTATTTATAGGCTAGAACATCCCTAAAAAAATTTAAACCTTCAAGAATGGAAAAATTAATAACAAAGAAGAGTAGGAAACTCAATCTTGAACAAAAACTAACCTAAATCACAAAACCTAAAAGAAAAGTAAGAGATAATGATTACCTTGTTGATTGATGTAAAATAGAGAATTGGAATGCAAAATTGATGAATTAGGGAGGGGATTTAATGTAAAGAGGGTAAAGGATAAGGGGATATGAAGAATAATAAGAGAAAGATGAGAAAAAGGAAAGGGGCCAGGGTTGGTGTGTTTAAACACCAAACCCAAGTATCCCACGATCAGGATCCACGGGCATGGGTCCTTCTCGTAGATTTTTTATTTTTTATTTTATTAAATTTTTAAGGTTCAAAAGGTCCTAAAATTCCTTAATACACCTAAAAATAAAATGAAAAACAACTAAATGGAATTAGCTATAAACATGAATGGAAGTGGATAAAGGCAAAATAAAATTTAGAAAATAATTAGTGAGTTACCTCCCACACAGTGCTAGTTTAACATCGTTAGATCGAGGATCCTTTTCTTTGTCATGTGGTTCATGTCTTCTGCTTCCAAGCTTTCTTTTTCTTCTTTCCTTTCACACCTTTCATGTCCTCCATGTCATTGCCTCTTTATTCATTTAAAATCTACATTGAGGGTTGACATTAGCCTTCCTTCATATTGCTCAGCACTCGGTTTAACTATTAATTTAAACTCCAAAGATCCATCATGTGTGATCCCTTGAAAAACACTTGGAGTTCCACTAATAACATTATTAAAAGATAAAATATGTTGTTTCTCATGAAAATATGAATTAATATTATCATAATGTGAAAAGGTAATAAACTTATCTTTCATTATAAGGGTTAGCTTCTTCTCCAAAACATTAATTAAAGCATTTGGGATGGCCATAAAATGTTTACCAAGAATTAAAGGAATCTCATCCTCATCCTGTATGTCTAGAATCACAAAATCAATGAGGAAAATAACTTTGTCAACTTGTACCAATACATACGCAACAATAGCCTTAAGATATTTAACCAATCTAGCTGGTTGTTGTATTTGCATCCTAATGGGTTTTTTTATTCTTAATCCTAATTCATGAAACAGTTTATCAGACATTAGATTGATATTAGCCCCTAAGCCTATTAATGCATCGTTCAATTTAAGACTACCAATAGTAAAAGGGATTAAGAAACTCCCTGAGTCTTTTAATTTCTATGGTGGCTTGTCCATGATAATAGTGGCACACTCCTGGCTCATTTTCATCCTCAAACTCGTTGTAAGCAAGCACCTCACTTACAAACCTTACATTCTTTGGTTACTGCAAAAGGGAATTAACTAAAGGACTATTAGCATATAATTTCTTGATGGAGTCCAAGCACATACTTGCACACTTCTTTGAATGTATATTGCTCGCTTTGTCATTAAACGAATGTGATGGATCACTTATGTTCTCGTCATCTTCCTCCTTCTATGCTTCATTTCTTGTCTTTTTTTCTTAACGTACAAACTCCATAACCTCCTTCTTTGTGCTTAAGAATACCATATGCACTTTCTCCCTTGGATTCTTTTTGGTATTACCAGGTAGAGCATTTAAAGATCATTTTGAGATACTCTTAGCAAGATAGCCCAATTTTTTTTTCTAGATTCTTCATAGATGCTTCAATATTTTGAAAATGGGCATCCATGGAAGTAATGTAGTTAGAGAGTAGCTCCTCCAATATATGTTGCTTGTGAGATTACTATTGAGGTTGGAAACTAGGTGGGTGGTTTTGACCTTGTTTTCTTAAGTTTTGTAGGAGAAGTTGGGATGATTACATCACTTAGGATTCTACATGTTGTTTTATATATTGTTTTGGTGATTCCCAATGTAGTTTACTTGGTCTATCTATACTCATACTCTGTCAACTAACACCCGTGGTTGGGATGACCACCTCCATAGAAATCACAAGGTAATACTTTATTTGAGTAAATGAAACTGTCATACTATCCAATTTCCATGTAAAGGCTTCTACCTTGGCTTTTAATAAGGCTATTTCATCTATGCTTTGTGCTCCTTCACTAGTTCTAGGGATCTATCTCGTGCTCCCCCACTAATAGGCATTTATAGCTATATTATTGATCAATTCCTATAATTTATCAGGAGTCTTGAATGGTAATGCCTATAAATGATGTGTGAACTAGCTACTTCAGGGTGAAATTGAGACTAGTATGGAATGTTTGTATCAACATGACTAATTTGAAAATGTGGTGGGTGCACTTCCTAAGCATTTCTTTCCAACTCACCTATGCTTCATAGAAGTTCTCTTATTCTAACTGTTGAAAAGAAATAATATAGTTATGTAACTTAGCTAATCGGGAAGGAGGGAAGTACCTCATTAAGAACTTTTCCACTAGTTAATTCTAAGAAGTGATGGAACCGGGAGGATTTACTTTTAGCCATAAATTCGCTCAAGTCAGCGTGAAAGGAAATAAACTTAACCTGGTCACCTCTTCAAAAACGTCATTTAACTTGAAAGTGTCGCAGATCTTTAAATAGCTATCGATGTGGGAGTTTGGATCTTCATTAGGCAGTCCATCAAAATTCACATAGTTCTGTACCATTTGAATCATTTGTGATTTGATTTCGAAGCTCACTCTTTCTACTCGTAGCCTTTGTATGCTCGACTCCATGCCTTGTGGGGATAGGTGAGAAAGATCATCTATAGTATGTTGCACATTTAACCCTAACTCTCGTTTTATATTATACATTTGTTGCTATGAGACCTCTAGTTTTTCTTTAACTTTAGATTTATTCTCTCTTAAACCTTTTTTTAATGTTCACTCTACTTCAGGATTTGGCTTTACTATATTAATCTAATGATTACAGGTCAAGAATGACAAACTCCTAACCTGAAAAGGGAAAAAAAAAACATACAAAAGACTAAGGAAACACAAAGCTCTTAAATAAAAATTAGAATGTAGAAAATTAAAAATTAGGAAAAACTAAAATAAAAAAATTTAAACAAATAAAAGAAACTAAAAATAAAAAAACTTAAACAAATAAAAGAAACTAAAAATAAAGTAAACAAAACTAGTCTAATAAAGAATAAAGAAACTCTAAATAATGGTGTAGTTCCCAGCAATAATACTAAAACCTTGATGCGTGCTATATGTGCTCAAGTTTTAAATAAATATTATCTAAGAAACATAATATCAGTACCACAACACACAATTAGGCAAGTGTATATATTATTATGTAATATTGCTCATGTGAGTCTAGGATTGAATCCATATGGATTACTCTTACCAGTGAGTGTCTCTCTAAATTATACAGCTTAATGGACTCCAAGTTGGTTGATTGGTTTGATAATGAAAATTCAATGAAAAATTAGAAATAAATTGCTTAAATAAACTCACAGAGGATAACACTTTATAATGAAGTTATGATTCAGGTAATTGATCCCTCTAGGATGTTTATGTATTCATTATTCATCTTGATTTAAATTAATTTTCAAATTCATTAGCCCATAGATTCCTTAATGTAAATCACATACTCTCTTGAGTTATTCAATCTTATTTAAGTCAATAACTAGGTAAAAATTCTCTCTATTCCACTCTATTGATTGAATGCATTACATTGCTCTATGGAACTATTATTTTGGATAAACTCACACCTAACCCGAACATCTTATGTAAGCATATCTTTAGGACTCCATGCAAGATATATTACTAATGGAATGATTTAAAGTAGGTTAAGATCTCTCAATTAAACGTACACCAATCAAAGTATTGAAGTAGACGTTTACTTTTGCATAACATTCGATAAACAATGTCATTAAAATCCATAAACAATCTTAATATAAAATCTATAAATTTAAAGTTAAATTAAGAAAAAATAATAATACTACATCTTAAAGTTAAAAAAACCGTAACTTTAATGAAAAGTTTAGTTCTTAATTGATTGAATCACAAAAACAATCAACAAAGAAAAAGGGAAAGAAAGGGTCATGATTAATCAATCTTGCTCCTTGACTCCTTAATAGTGGTTATTGTGAATTCCTTATCTTGATTCTTAATTCATTGTGTTTTGAAACCTTCTTTTCCTTTAAAATTGAGTAAAAATTCTTTGAAGATGGCCTAAGACTGCAAAACTGTTCCTTGGTGGCTCCTTATTATGTTTGGAGCCAAGAACGTTCATTAAAATAACATTAGAAGGTTCAATTAGAGAGTGGGTCACATAGGAACCATGTACGTGGGTCCAGGTAGTGATATCTTCTGTTAAGATATCATGGCCATTGGTCTAGGTTGTGGGTCTTCTCACAGGTCATTGGTCTCCTAACAACTCCTGACTTTGCATTTTTTACTCTTAAATTGTTTTAAGCACCTTTGCTGACCATGAAATTTTATATATACGTTCCTCACATGATTTTATTGTGCCTCAATAAATTTCATAACGAACAGAGCTCTATAAGTACACCTAACACATGATCAACATTATCTGTACCAAAATTGGTGGTTGTTTGAGCTTCTTTTTGTTCTTCTCTTGATGCAGTCTTTATGGCTTGTCATATGGCCTTGAAAATTTGTGTGGAACTTCATAACCTGATGATCTAAGTCCTCAAATTGATTCCAAACCTTGTCTAGTTCCATGAGTACCTCAAAATGCTCATCGAGTCCTACAAAACACAAACAATCATCTAAAACAACTTAGGTAACAAATTATTCAAGAATAAACCGAATATATACCTAAATAATATGGAATTAACTTTCAATCCTAAGATAATCTTATAAAAACATGCCTAAAAGATTTATAAATAAGGTGTTATCAACGAAGTATCCTAATAATATTAACTTGTTAATTATGGTCTTTACTTCAATTATATGCAAATCAATATTCTTTAATAATAATTGTACAATTTACAGAAAAACATAGGCAATGAACTTATTGTTATCATGAAATTAAAAGCTTGTATATAACATATTTAAAACTTAACAATATATATTAAAAGAAATTTAAGAATTCATATAATATATAGGAATTAGAAAATGCGAACATTGTGTATCATAATGTAAGTGAAGGCCCTATGACACCTAAGAGGGGGCTGAATTCGGTATTTAAAAATTTCTTTCTAAACTAAACTACCTAAACTAATTTTAACTATATGTAATATCTAAATCAAAATTTAACCTATGTGAAATACTATGCTTTGCTAATATTGATAAAATTCAATTACTTATCAATCAAATACAAAATTTCATAAACTAAAGAGATAAAGCATTGTTGGTCCCTTTAAGCATTAGGAAATGCATTGGTTTTGATATTGCATAAGTTTCGTTGTTGGCCCCTTTAAATATCAAAACCAATGCATTTCCTAAAGCTTATACATAGCATAAATTAATAAAATTCACATTCAATAATCAATGTAATTTAAATCTTATTTATCACAGGTCAAGAGTAACTTATTAACTCTATTGTAATGGTAAAGAGAAATC
>JAOXYD010093797.1:0-11936 GCA_028565735.1 Pinacopodium congolense | reverse complement strand
TAAGTTGATAGTTTTGAGTTTGTAAAAAGTTTTTAATACCCAATTCACCCCCCTCTTAGGTGCCATAGGACTTACAGTTAATTCATATTATATTAAGAATTAGTTAGTGTTAGGTGATTAGGAGGTTTGGCGAAGCAAAAAATTAGGTGTATATAACTATGGTTCTCCTCAATTCCGTCAGGAATCTGTTTAATTTTTTGTCCTAATATAGCAAATTTATTGTTCCTTTCTAAGATATGTAAATATATTGGAAAATTCAACATCAATTTTAAGATGGCAATTAAAGAGGAGGACAAGTTTAGATCTTAATGAATGCAAGAGAATGAATGCTGAAGAGTTACAGAGGTACAGATTTGGCAAGTCATCGATAATGATATCGTCATAATTTCCAGGTATATATAAATGTTGAACAAGGAAGAGTATAAATTCCTTGATGTTTTATTTCATGGGTAAGATACATATATATACATGTTATAAAGCCCAAAGATCCTGTATCTGACCAATATGAGATATATTCTAACACTCCCCCTCAAACTGAGCATGATGTTCATACCCAACTTGTTATAAAAGTAAATATAGATATCTGATAATGATGCAAAACAATTAAGAAGACAGATAGATCTGGAAGCTAAGAGGACCTTCACAAAAGAGATGAACTTCTTAAGGAAAAGAAAGTAGCAACAGACATTGAATAACGACACTGGATAGCCTTAAAGGATAAAATGGTGTAGCAATCTGGCAAATAGGTGACGAGTTATAGCTTAGAGGGTTGAGTCGTTGGTGGGAGAGTTGATCAGAAGTCAACCTTTAGCCGCACACTTTGACACACGCCAGGGAGATGAATAAGTAGTGGAAACTCTAAGTGGTGCGTGATGATCACATGTGTCATTCTGGTCATCAGAATTTGGGCACTTGTCAATTGGCAGGAAGTGCTTCTTTTAGTGCCGACAATGAGATTGAAAGAGCACCAGAAGGGAGTGAGCAAGAGGACCAACCTTTCTACTCTTCTGGAGATGGTCTACTCACTAAACTAACTTGAGAAATATTTTTTCTTAACAGAACAACCAAAAAATTGATACGAAGAGAATCAGAAACAAAAGATTTCAAAAGTTTCTCTATAAGGCAACCAAAACTTTAAATTAGAAAGCTAGAAACTTTTGGTCATTAGACAGAAGCTAGGAAAATATTTCAAAGTTGCTAAGTAACAAAAATGCTCAATGAGCAGAATCCAAAAACAAAATATTTCAAAAGGAAAATCAAAATATTTCAAAAGTACTCTACAAAGCAATTAAAACTGATAATACTCACTTGTATAAACGAAAAAAAATACTATAATGAAACATGGATTTGATATCATGTTGAATAAGGAAGAGTATAAATTCCTAGAGGTTTTATTTCATAGGAAAGATACAAATATAAAAATGTTATAACAATAAACACTAACATTGCAACTTATTTTAAACTTCTTTACACCTAGTATAAGGGTGCCATAGACAACCTTTATCTAGTTATATTATAGTTGGATAACTGGCCTTGGCTGTTAATCATGTGTTGACCATGGACGGAGCTCCATATGCTCATTGGAGTTAAGAGAAATGTTAATTTTAACTTAGAACTAGACTAACTTGAAAAATATTTTTACTTAACAAAACAACAAAAAATTGATACGAAGAGAATTAGAAACAAAAGATTTCAAAAGTTTCTCGATAAGGCAACCAAAAATTCCAATTAGAAAGCTAGAAACTTTTGGTCATTAAGCAGAAGTTAGGAAAATATTTCAAAGTTGCTAAGCATCCAAACTACTCACTAGGTAGAATCCAAAAACAAAATATTTTAAAAGGAAAACCAAAATATTTCAAAAGTGCTCTACAGAGTAATTAAAACTAATAATACTCACTTCTATAAACAAAAACAATATACTATAATGAAACATGGCTTTGATACCATCTCGAACAAGGAAGAGTATAAATTCTTTGAGGTTTTATTGCGTAGGAAAGATACATATATATACATGTTATAACAATAAACACCAACATTGCAAATTATTTTAAACTTCTTTGCACCTAGTAGAAGGGTGCCATAGACAAACTTTATCTAGTTATATTGGAGTTGGATAATTGGCCTTACTGTTAATCATCTGTCGACCATGGATGGAGCTCCATATGCTCATTTGAGCTAAGAGAAAAGTTAATTTTAACTTAGAATTAGACTAACCTGAAAAATATTTTTGCTTAATAGAACAACCAAAAAATTGATACGAAGAGAATTAGAAACAAAAGATTTCAAAAGTTTCTCTACATGGCAACCAAAACTTCCAATTAGAACGCTAGAAACTTTTGGTCATTAGGCAGAAGCTAGGAAAATATTTCAAAGTTGCTAAAAAACCAAATTGCTCACTAGGTAGAATCCAAAAACAAAATTTTTCAAAAGGAAAACCAAAATATTTCAAAAGTGCTCTATAGAGCAATTAAAACTGATAATACTCACTTGTATAATCAAAAAAAAATTCTCTAATGAAACATGGCTTTGATACCATCTTGAACAAGGAAGCGTATAAATTCCTTAAGGTTTTATTTCATAGGAAAGATACGTTTATACACATGTTATAACAATAAACACCGACATTACAAATTATTTTAAACTTCTTTACATCTTGTAAAAGGGTGCCATAGACAACCTTTATCCAGTTATATTGGAGTTGGATAATTGGCCTTGCTGTTAAGCATGCGTCGATCATGGACGGAGCTCCATATGCTAATTGGAGCTAAGAGAAAAGTTAATTTTAACTTAGAACTAGACTAACCTAAAAAATATTTTGCTTAACAGAACAACCAAAAAATTGATACGAAGAGAATGAAAAACAAAATATTTCAAAAGTTTCTCTATAAGTCAACCAAAACTTCCAATTAGAAAGCTAGAAACTTTTTGTCATTAGGCAGAAGCAAGGAAAATATTTCCAAGTTACTAAGCAACCAAACTGCTCACTAGGTAGAATCCAAAAGCAGAATATTTCAAAAGGAAAACAAAAATATTTCAAAAGTGCTCTACAGAGCAATTAAAACTGATAATACTCACTTGTATAAGCAAAAACAAAATACTCTAATGAAACATGGCTTTGATACTATGTTGAACAAGGAAGAGTATAAATTCCTTGAGGTTTTATTTCATAGGAAAGATACATATATTTACAGGTTATAACAATAAACATCAACATTGCAAATTTTTTAAAAATTCTTTCACCTAGTAGAAGGGTGCCATAGACAATCTTTATCCAGTTATATTGGAGTTGGATAATTGGCCTTATTGTTAATCATGTGTTGACCATAAACGGAGCTCCATATGCTAATTGGAGCCAAGAGAAAAGTTAATTTTAACTTAGAAAAAGGGGAGGCCCCCTCCTTTGTTGAAGCAGTTGCAAAGGTTTTCTTTTAGGGGACAACTTGAACAATTTTCAATGGTGGAAGGAGTTCAGTAGAAATTTCAAAGTGAGAAAATTAAATTGAAAAATTATGTAAATAGGAAGATTATCAAATAAATTATCCAATTTGTTATTATAACAAAAGAAATGCAATTGAGATAGTTCTTGATAATAGTGTAATAAATGTTGTAGTTGGTGATATAGGCGTATTTAGATGGATTATAATCTTTTATGTTTACAGATTATTACAAAAAATTAAAAAATGAAATATTTTATTAATTCAATGCATTTAAGGTGCTCAACAAATTGGAGTCTTTTAGATCTTCTGTATGTTGACATCTTTATGCATGATTGCCTCTATCCAATTTTCTTGTCTTCTCTTGATGTTAAACAGAATTCAAGGGGAGACCATTTCCTTAAATAGGATTCCTTTATGATCAACATGTGAATCATGTGAATATCTAGATTATACAATAAAAGTGTCAATTTCTCATGCATTTTTTGAATGTAAAAAGAAGGAATGAAATATTGTGAAATTTTTTTTGTTTTGTTTAGTTTAATTTTTATTTTTAAAAAATTAATACAAGTTATTTTATTATTATATATTATTATATATTTAAAAATAAAAATAAAAACTGCAAATCTAATGGAACAGACGCTTTACTCATAACAATGATGGTCTACCTCAATGCTTCTTGTTATAAGTTAAGGCATGCTTTGTTAATGATTTTTGTGATGGTTTTTAATTTTTGTTTTTTTAAATAAAAACTGGAAAAAAGCATAGAAATTAGAAAAAAAATAAAAAAATTTAATAAAATAAAAAATATACAAAAATCTAAAAAATACACAAAATTGATCAAAACTCATAAAAATAAAAAATAGAATTTTTTAATAAATAAATAATAAATGCATTAATAAAAAGAATCGAAGTAAAAAATGCAAATTACCACCTCGTTTAGCATGGGGAAATACGATAGACTCAAAGCTGCATACAAGAAACCTCTGGAAACAAAAATCCCAAATTAGAATCCTCTAGAATCCCTATATCACAATCAACTAGGGGCTACTGCGAATCAATCTTTACAGAAACGGAGTTTTACGAGACACAAAGAACCTATCTCTAGCGATGACCTCATTCACGGCACCCTTCCACACCCCTAAAAACAGGGGTAAGCTCAACCCCCTCTATTTTCAAGAGCACATGTGGCTACTAACCCAATCTCTTCAGATGTAGTGCAAAGACATCAATAATGGTTAGCCAAAGATCCCGAGCATTAACTGAGGTATGAAATCCTATAATCGCCAATTTAATACCCAATCGACATTCATATGATTAGCTAAGTTTTTTGCTATTGTAATTTCTCTGATTCGGTAGATGATAACATGAGCTAGGTTATAAGGATCTAACCCTTCCCGACCATGAAGCCTTCCATTTCGTTCTTTCCATAGTCCATAGATAATTGCCCCTATAATGACCCTTAAAAATAGTAAATCACCTTTGTTTTGGAATTTTCTTCGTTGCACCTAAAAGAGGAAATTGCTCGAGTCCGTTTATGGTCCCTGCAACTAATACAAACTTAAGCCATAGGTTCAAATGAAGTTAGAGTACCGACATCCTAGGAATAGGTGATCGTGATCTTCAATCGAGGTTTTACATAACTCACAATTCCAATGTTCAATATGGATTTTGAGTCGATCTTTAGTTACTAGCCTCCTTTGAATAGCCAACCATAAGATGAAAGGATGAGTGGGCAGAATATTAGATTCCCCAACCATAGAGGTCTAGGACAATTTGTGGCGAGTCCCTATCAATAGTCTCTGATAAGAGGAAGTGGAGAAGTCCTGTCTCTGATCTTAGGTCCAAACAACTCTATCACCCTTATTGGAATTAGGATATGAGTGAGGCCCACTTGTTTGAGTGGGCAGACCATTATCATCTGATGTTGAAGAGCAAAACACCAATTTTAGTGTGTCGAGACAACATTATCTTTAGCATATGCAATTCTTTGATTTTGGTGAGAACTCCTAGACCATGCCAATTATCTTGCCAAAAGATAGTAGATTGACCATTCTTAATAAGGTGCTTAATTGAATTTTGGCAAAACTCCCTAATGAGCAGAACCTGTTTTAGAGTCTATGAGATGTAAGGATTAGATTTGATAGTTCAGATACTCTCTCCTTTTAAGAAATGTTGATGAACTCATTAAATCTAAAGACCCTCCTTATCCTTGCATAGTCTTTAAAGCATTTTAGTTAATAGGGACTTGGCTGTGATTAAGAACAGTTGGATGCCTAACCCTTCACACTCCTTTGGATGATGTAAGTTTTCCCACTTAATCTTAGAAGCATTTGATCTACCAGTTGGGCCATTCCAAATGAAATTTCTGATGAGTCTGTCTATAGACTTTATGATTTCCTTATAAAGAACTAGGTGGGAGCACTAGTACTTATGTAGGTTAGAGAGAATGGATTTGGCCAATTGTAACCTTCCACTATAAGATAAAGTTCTATGGCATCAATTATGCAACCTTTTGTATGTAGATCTAGGGGATAAAATTTGATAAAAATTTTTATTTTATTTTTTTATTTTTATTTTTTGAACAAAAAAATTTGAAAAATAATACATTAATATAATACAAAAATTAAAAATAATATAAAAATATAAAAATACATAAAAACATTAAAATTAAAATTAAATTTTGAAAATTAAACTAAATAACTCTTAAATCAAACAAATGTTTGAGAAGGATGGCTAACTTTCAACTTACGCACGTGCTTCAATGCCATTCAGATTCTATAAACAAATGCCAGCTTGGGCTGAACTCAAGAATGAAACAAATTAACGATAAAAAACGTTACACAGTTGTGTCTTTTGATGTCACTCTGAAAACGACAGATCTTTGGCTGGCATGGTTGAGTCCTTCAGACTGTTTTTTCCACGTTAATCCTTGTCAACATGCATTAACATTTGCTCGCTGAAAAAGCAGACAATGTACGTCTTTTAAGTGACAAAAGTTAGGTCACCGTATTCAGCTTCTTTTCATGACATGCCAAGTGCATAACAGCTAATACTTTTCCATTGACCAGTGAAGTTAAGCAATGAAAATTTCGACTGTTTTGATGATCGGTGAAAGCAATCCAATATTACAGGTGGTTGAAATCACCAAATATCCCACATGTTAGGAAAAGTTAGTAAATTCAAGTAGGTGTAAGTAATTGTAATTATAATATTATGATTATGATTAAATTTATATAAAAAATAGGATCATGCGCTAATGTGTCTAATTGTAATAATCATCAAGAAAAAATTTGTAAAGATTGTAATAATAGAACTCATAGGAAAGACGGGTTATCATTCTATAGAAAAGGAAAACCTTTCAAACAATTCAATCAAAACCAAAATCATAAGTATAAAACACAAAATTTCTAGCACCATTTAGTTATAAAAGAATAACTTGTTATTAGCGTAAAAAATAAATTTATTTTCATAATTATGTTTTAATCAATTAAAATTAATAATAATTTATAACTGTGTAATGTGCCAGTACACAATTTAAAACCCTATTATAAATATGTATAATGCCTATAAAACTTAAAATTTATGATTTCACTAATGACTTTTGGATGTTAAAATTAGTAAATTAAATCACATCCTAGCTAGTTTCAAATGGTGAAGGTATTTACGAAAATTAACAATAGAAGTATGCATGAAAGTGTTTGTTAATTATTCTACTTCGGTATTATATTTATTTTGTTAGGTTACGTAACATACCATCAATTGATAAAAACGACTTAACATCTAAACCTTATTATCATGTTGAGGTTAATAAATTTGTCAAACTCTCGAATTATAAATTTAAAAATCACATAACATTAATAATAATAAGGATCACTCATCTAGAAAAAACCTTAAGTCACCATGATCACATCTCATCTAGATTTGTAGGGTCCTTTTCAAATTCCCCATGCATATAATAATGTGGTATATACCAAACTCAAATAAGAATATTTAAAAAAAAAAGAGATTCTATTCTGCAATCACTATATGATGTTAATTCATCATTGTATCTATTTCACACTTCACAATTTTAAAACCTAGTAAAAATAATAAAGTGTTTTGAATCAAGAGATGTTCTAATCATAATTTTAATGATAACAAAATATGTTTGTTTACTAATGATTTAAGTTTATGTTGTGAATTCTAAAGATAGGTGTATTTCATGATGAATTCTATATGGAAAGCTTGAAGGACAAAATTGAAGTTAATGTAAGAAAAAGGGATATGAACGCTTCAAGATCTTAGTTAGGTTGTTATAAATGTGTTTGTAAGTTTTATTTAATGTTCAATTGATCTAAGGGCTCAAAATTATCATGTATTGCATATGGTTTTATAAAAGTGCATAAAACTCTCATCATATAGGTTAATTCATAAGTTTGGATTGTTATGTTTTGATGAGTCGAATAGGCTTGAATCATGCTTTAAAATTTTCTTGAAGTGTTAGTTAGTTTTAGGGAAGTGATTGGAAAGTTCTAAAATTAAATTATGCATTGTTTCATGTTTTTCTAGAGATATACGACGGGTTAGCATGAGACATACGACGGGTTAAGTAACCACCGTATAGTCCTATTTCCTAACGAGCTATACGACAAATTGACAGGGCATCGTATAGCTCTTAGAACCCGCCATATAGGTCCAACGACTAGTTTCTGTTTACGTGTTTTGTCTTCTTTTAACCTCTAAACGGCTAGTTTTTGTTAACTAATGACTCTAAACCCTTCCTAACCCTTTATATATCTTCCCTAAATATTTCTATCACTTCTTTATGGTCCAATTACAGATTTACAAGAAAAAAATCACTCACTCACTCAAAGCCGTCAAACAACTTTATTGCTTTTATTTCAATCAATTCTTTCACCTTTCTAATTTGTTTATGAGATTGCAAATTTGATGTTTTCTGGTTGTTTAAGTGTTCTAGTATTTTTTTTAATCTTAGTTTCAACTTTTGGGGTGCTTATTTTGTTAAATTAAAGCTTGAACTCATACCTTTATCAAATTTTTTTACATTTTCTATTCTTGTTGTAATCTTAATTTCAGTGACCTTAATCTATTTCTAAAATTTTAAAATTGTTATTTTCTATTTATAAAAAGGTGTCTAGAGTGTTTTTAATCTTTGTTTCGAATTTTTGAAAGCATATCTTAATTGTTTTGAGATTAAAACTTTCAACAACTCCAAACTGTTCTGTTTTAGCTGCTCTTACTTCAATCATGTGATTTGTTGCTTGCATCCGTTTTGAGTGTTTATTATTATTCTTGACAGTTACTTTAAGTTTAAGTGTTCAAGAATATCATTGATCAATTTTGTGCACCATTAAGTTGTTATATTGGTAGATTAAGGTTTATTTAGTTGCAAACATTATATTTGTCCAAGTTTAAGTGTTCTTACTTTATTTCATATTCTTAAGTGCTTAAATTCGAATTAATTGCTTCTAAATTGTTGCATCTTGACTGTTTGCATCCTAAAGAGTTTCATTGGCTATTGAAGTGAATTTTATAGCGTTATTTGGGTTATTGGAAGCAATTATATTCACATATCTATAAGCTATCCAGATTTAATATTTTGCCTTATTTCTTCGATTTCTATCCTATATTTAAGTATTTTGTTATTACAATATGCCATACAAGGCTTATTTACGCATTGCATCTTAGGTGTATCATATCATTCATTTAATGCATAAAGCCCTTAGTTTAATTGTACTTTAAGTGAAACACCTTCTTAGATGTGTTAGGTTACTTGTAAAAAGGGATTATTGAACTTGTTGAATTGTTTGGTTAATTATTATTGTTAAAGGTTCTTCTTCGCCATATAAAGATTTTCAAAAGGTTATTTTTCACCTTCAATAAGAAGATTATGTCTTGTAAGGGTTACTTTTCACCTTAGAAGAAGATTGCACTTGTTTTGATTAGTTAGTTAAATTTCCAACAAGTAGTTGGAGAGTAGATTAGGCAATTATTAGGGATTACTGAACCATTATAAGTTTTGGTGTTCCTTCTACCCCTTATCTCCTTCCTTATTGCTTAATTGTGTGGTTTGCCTATTATTTTAATTATTAGCATTTGAAATTTTCATTTTTATATCATTCAATGTTGAATCTTGATTTAGTGATTGCATTTAATTTAACTTGTTTTAGGTGACTAGTTTTAATTGTTTTAAAAAGTTTTAATCATTCAAATTGCCCCCTCTTGAGTGCTTTTGGGGATTACAAAGTGCATATGCTTCCACCTAATTTTACAATCAAAATAATCACATGCATCATGTCATAACATTTATATGATGCCTTATATCTATCCAAGGTAGGCTTAAACTAATTGTCCTTGTCAACTAATTTGTATCCATCCACATCAACAGATATACATCATAGAAATCCTAATTGATAAATACTACATATTTCTTATAATGAATGTACTTTAATTCCCTTTTGATTGTTAAAAAAAGGGTAAAATTCACCAAGCACTCTTGTAGTTTGCAAAATTATCAATTAGGTCCCTATAATTTAAAAACTGTCAAATTAGTCCCTAAAATTTGAAATTACTATTGTCCGTCAGTCCCTCTATTAATTTTGTTTTACGTGGATAGACGGTGGTACATGACATTCCATGTGGTTGCCATGTGGCATGCCATGTGTATAGGTTAAAATCACTTAAGACCCCTGTAGTTTGATAAACTATCAATTAGATCTTTATAGTTCTAAAAACTATCAAATAAGTACCTAAAATTTCAAATTAAGGACATAATTGATAATTTATCAAACTATAGGGACTTAATTGATAGTTCATCAAACTATAGGGATCTAATTGATAGTTTACCAAATTATAAAGAGTTAAATAATTTTAAACCTAAGTAATAGATGAATTTAATAATTAAAATAAAATTCTTAATAACTAAAGAAATGTATGTTGTAAATATTGTGTTCTTTTAATAAATTATTTGAAAATTTTTAATTAAATTTTAAAAAATCAAATACATTATATAAATATTTTTTTTCTTTTCTAAGTTCAATATATATGACACTATATATATTTGATAATAAAATAATTGTATTTATTGTATAAATAACGCAGTACTAATTATTTTAAATTGATAATTTTTTTGGATGATAATAGTTTGATTTAGATATGATTTTATATGGCCTAAACTTAAAATAATTTTTTATATTCAATTTCAATTATATCTAAATAAAATAGATTAGAACTTAATTTAAAATATTTTAAAATAATTAAAAATGTATTATTTTAAAATCTCACATATATCTAATAATTATTTTAAAAATATATTAATTTAAACAATAATTAATGATTAATTATGATTAATAAAAATAATAATTTTAAAAAATTTTAAAATAAGTTCTAACTTATTTTATGTAGATCCAATTGATAATGAATATTTAGATTTAGTGCACTTGCTTTCATTCATATATTTGAGGATTTAAATTTGAAGTGTTTATTTCCAAATCATTTTTTCTGTTTGTTTTAGTCTCAAAAGCATTATTAACTATTTAACTGAATTTTTATAGGCTTATTTGATTGTTTGAAAGTATTTGTTTTCATATCCATCAAATCTGTCTAGGTTTGATTTACGAATAAGGTTTCTCTTCACCTTAAACAAGAAAATTGGTTGTTATGTAGGCTCTTTTTTGCCTTAAAAGATTTGGGTTGTAAAGGCTTCTCTTTGATTAGAAAAAGATTTGTCTTATAAGGTTTACTCTTCACCTTAGAAGAATATTGTATTTTTTAAAAGTTGTTAGTAAAGAACAATATCCAACAACTAGTTGGAGAGAAGACCTAGCCTATCTAAAAGGTAGGTGAACTTCTTTAAAATCTTGTTTCTCTCTCTTTCCTTCTCTCATTACTTATCACTTGTTGTCTGCTTTGATTGTCAAGTTATCTATTTGGCATTCACTTTTGCATATATTATTGAATTGAATTAGCTTTGGTTTTAAGGCAACACATGCAACAACTACCTACTAACTTCCCTACACTTAAACCACACATTGTCCTCAATGTGGAAAGTAGAACACAAAACTCAACAAACATACAATAAAGACAAAACACAAAAAGATTAAGGGTTAGAATGGCTTATGATGGTGTCCGTTAATCCACGGTGTAGGAAATCCTCTTCTGCACTTTTTTTGATCCTACAACAAGCTAGAATGTGCAACAAACCTTCTGTTGAACCAAGGGAGGTTCCAATCTTGGTTTCGATGATAACAAAACATGCTTAATCACTAATGATTTAAGTTTATGATGTTAATCTTAAGGATAGGTATGTTTCAAGAAGGATCCATTATGGAAATCTTGGAGTTGGAAGGTCAAAATTGAAGTTAATGACAATTCAAGTGATCTGGAAGTTCTAAAAGCCTAGATAGGTTGTTTCAAACTTGCTTGTAAGTTTTACTTAATGTTCAATTGACCTAAGGGCTTAGAATTGATCATGCATTGCATTTAAAGTTTCAAAAGTGC